>JBBYHH010208958.1:0-13414 GCA_038382905.1 Daphne laureola | reverse complement strand
GATCCGTGATGAACAATACAAGTAGGAACGAAATATAATACTCCCTCTGTCCCTTTTTAATAGTTACGTTTCTTTTTTAGTATTTAATCTATCTTTTTTTTTTTATATATATTTTGATATATAAAGTTAAGTAACACATATATACAAGACAAATCAATGTGCTTAGTTTGTAGAAAAAAAAAATTCAATTTTTCATAGTTCCTAAAATTTCAACATTATAAAAAATTATATAAAAATAAGTAAAAACTATCAAAGAAGTATACAAGGAGGGGAGCGTGTTGTAGTAGATAATTTTTTTTTTAAAAAAAAAAAAAAAAAAAAAGGAGCACACCGTCCTATAATTTTATAGATAACTAGTCCAGCGGCACTTACATTCATATTGACCTGAAAGATCAATAACAAAAGAATGACCTCGTGGCTTTACAAAAAGAGTACACCAAGGAAGAACTACCGACTAATACAGACAATAAATACATGTTATACAAAATGGTACCTGATTAGTATCTATACCTAGCTAGAGAAAGATACCAATCAACTACAGTCAGATGGTGAAGATATCAGAGAGTAATATTGAGTTGCGTCTCTGAATCATTGAAATAGATGCTTCAACAACTGTTGATGGTTCTCTTGAACGATGTTGGAATCTTCTTGAATTTCTTTCTTGCGAGATCGCATATATTATAGGAGCTAAGAGGTTATTTCTGAGATTAGATTTATAAGTCTTACCTCTAGCTAAGAGGCTATTTCTGAAATTAGATAATATTTAATCGTATGAATTATTTGATTTCAAATTTAAAGTAGTAATTTAAATAAAATTTGCAAGAGTAAAATACTTTTTAAATCAACTTGAATAAAATAATGAATTGTTTAATAATTTAAATATTATGATAGGATATTCCGGTTTTATTAAATACTAACACTCTTATTTATTAAGATAGGAAAATTATTTATTTAATAATGGTTAGTCAGATTATAAATGTGAAAGAATAACAATTACTAAGATTTTAACAAATATTTGAGATTTGTATAACAAAATAATAAGTTTTGTGACTTAAATAGAAATTTATACTTAGTAGTAGGAGCCTATAGTCATTTACATCATCCATGGCCCACAGATACTGTAGGCGTGTTCCGTAACTTCCGTTTTCCATTTTTCACTTTATTACCACATATACCTTAAACTATGTTCTTTCTTTCAAAATGAACCCTATACTTTATTTATATAAAACAATACTACCACTACAACCAAAACTTGTGAAATTTTAACGGACGCACGTGCCCCCATTGTGGGCCCGCCCCTGCACATGGGTTAATAGCTAATATATACTCCCACCGTCTAGGTCACTGTGCCTGACAGACACAACATAATCGTGAACCCTACATGAAGTCGCAAAAGTTGAAAGAGAATAAACCTCGTGATCGCCTAAAGTGCCTCCCGAAACTGCTATAACGGGAAAGACGACGACGCTCGAAGAAGCTCTTGATATTGCAAAACTCTTTTCGGATAAATTGCACAATTCCTCCTATGCTATTTGCTTCAATATTTTCATTCGTCGACCTTTTATTTCCATACATAGTGGAAAAGATGTCTACCGTCATTCCAATTTAACATAACAAAAAACATAGTTGAGAGGAAACTCATAAGCATAAATAGTTAATTGAGGCGAAATAGAGAGAAAATGTCGAGGCTTTATGTGTTTGTTACATCAATGCTAATACCCGCCGATCATCCCGTCGCCAAGCTCGAGCACCAATCCCCTACGATCTATGATGTTTCAAGTCTCAAATGGCTGCTGATCTCTAGCGTCGATTCATCATTGATGCGACAAGATTATGGAACTGACCATGACGGAGATATCGAGTTGGCCAAAAGAACAAAGCTCAACGTTTAGACGCAAATGATAAACTCGACGGTGGTTGCTTCATGATTTTGGACTGTAAGATGATTGAGACGTGTGATCAATGAATGTTGCTAGTTATGATTGCGCATAGATATGAGAGTGAAAGCCTTTACAATTTATTTTATTGTGGTTAAGCCATAAGTGAAAGAAGAAAGTGATGGAGGTTTGGAAAGAGATCCGTGATGAACAATACAAGTAGGAACGAAATATAATACTCCCTCTGTCCCTTTTTAATAGTTACGTTTCTTTTTCAGTATTTAATCTATCTTTTTTTTTTTTTATATATATTTTGATATATAAAGTTAAGTAACACATATTTACAAGACAAATCAATATGCCTAGTTTGTAGAAAAAAAAAATTCAATTTTTTTGAGAAACTCTTTCATAGTAAAATATTGAGTTAAACAAAAGTTCGAAAGTCAAACGTAATTATTAAATAGAGACGAATGAAGTAGTTGAAATAGAAAGTTAATTGAAGTGAGTGATTGTGTATTAATTAAGTAAATTTAAGTGACTACAGTAAAGACAAAAAAAAAAAAAAAAAAATACTGAAACCAATGTGATGCTATATTTATTAACAATTTTTACTTATTTTATTCCTGTATATTTATTTATTTTTTCTTTTTTACTCATCAAGTCACATAACATTTAGGGGAAAATGTGTCTTTGCCACTAAAATTATGAAGACTCTAAATCTACCACTAAAGTTTATTTTAAAGCGAGATCAATATATTAACCCCATAAAAATATACACTCAATATCCACGTAATCGTCAAGTGTCACATTACATGAAAGTATGCATCTCATTGCCAATTGTGATAACTTAACGTCCAGTGATAAATTTATCTGTCCAATAAAATCTTGGTGATATTCTCATTTCAAAATGAATTTAAATACCAAATTAGAGATTTCGTAAATTTCAGTAATAAATTTATCTTTTTTCCTAAACTTTTTATGACCGATTAAGTAAAATAGAATAACAATTGATTATAATGAAGTAAAATAAGTAAAAATTGTTAGCAAATATAACACATCTATTTGGGATTATTTTTAGTTCTTTAACTTTGATATATCATGCTATTTTGATTTTATTTTAGAAATTTGTCATACTTTAATATCTTAACTATCATATTTTAATTTTATTTTAAGAATTCGTTCTATTTTAATTTCTTAACTTTAATTTTTATCTCAATAAAATCCCATCATTAATTATGTTATTAGATGAGTGAAATGAGTAAAAGACCCGTAACTTAATTTACAACTAAATCCCTAAATTTAAAATAATCTATCAATTTCATCTCAAATGTATTCCAAACAGGTCCTAAACGTCGTCGGTCGCCCTCTTCAACCGCCTCTTCCAGATTCCTCGCAACCGATAACTAGGACCACCCGAATCCCTCTTTAGTGTGTCTCACCGGAAGACACCCTTTCAACTCTAAGGCACCACTAAACCGCCTCATGCACCACGACTTCATCATACCAACCCCACTTCACTAGGTCCACAACCAAAACACGATCCTTTTTTTTTTGTTTTTTTCTAAGGGACCACAATACGGTCCTAAAAGCCACATGGTCCGACTGGACAGTCGAAATAACCGACCTCGTAACCAACCTAACCCGTTTCACAATGGACCAACTCATCAACGATTTCAAACCCCGGGAGCTCCCAATCACCTTCGCCTGCACCGGAAACCACCAAGAAGCAGAGTATAGGACAAGGTCGCACTTCCACAAAGTTTATGAACAAGTTGTAATTTTAAATATGGGTAGTTTTGTCATTTCATTTCATTAACGGTTATTTTAACAAACAAATTATGAAAAACTAAAATAAGACACGTATCAAAATTAAAAAATTAAAAATGTATTTTACCCACTTTTAAACCTTTAACTTGTGGGAAAAAAAAATTTAACCTATTCCTCACAGTTGTAAATTGTTACAGGCACTTGCCACTGTAGGTTTGGACAAGAACTGTATGAATAGAGGGAATGAACCCTGCAGAAGTTAGATCCCATTGTATGCTCACATTGAGCGCACAACAACATAACTTTACCTCTCATAAGTCAATGGGGACTCTTAAACCATCACGAGCAAGTTGCACATCAATTCCTTCCCTGCACAGACGACAACCTTCTCAGGATTCGGGTAAAAAAAAAAACTATTACTAAACTTGAACATACAGATATTCAAAGCAGAAAGATATACTTCCTGGACCATTCCGTAAGGAATTCATTATCTTTGTGATGATCAAACTCATGAGTCATCCCAATTAAAAGAGCTCGTTTTGGGCATAGCTTCTTCAAGGCATCAAGAGTCTGCAAAAAGCTTAATTAGTTAGCATTGATGCACTGAAATGAAACATGAAAGGAATGCTGAAGAAACCTGAGGCAAGCATAAGTGAACGTTGTGGGATCCAGTCTGCAAAGTCAGGGAAAAGGCAAAAGCATTATGGTTAAACAATTCAAATTACTATCTCATCAAAATGCAAAATCGTGAACCCAAGTAATAAAGTGGTGTAGGCTAAAGTGATTAACATATTCCCAAACCAAAAAATTGGACTTAACCTGGACTTTACTTTGACCTTTTGTTTTTCTTTGTCCAATGTTTAGAAACCCCTATCAAAACTGGGATACGGGCAGATCTTGACTGAGGTGCAACCACTAATTACCTATTGTACACTGATTCATTCAAATGGTTTCAGGTCACTCACAAATCACAATGGGATATATTAGACTGCATACATAAAGAATGAACTATCCAATACAACCTGAAACCTATATACTTTCTCAAACAAGACAATTCTGAAGGAATAACGTATCAAATCCAATTGAAAGCATCTCCAGTTTCAAGAAGTAGGATTGTTCACTGGTAGATGAGGAAATTTCCTCTACATAGTGATCCTGACTTCAATTTCAGATTAAAAGAAAAAGAAAATTGGAAATCAAGATCAACATTCCTACTGAGTTTTGTTTCCAGTTCAACCTGAAGAACAAAAGAAAATTTCTATCTTACAACACACGGAGCCTACA
Organism: Daphne laureola; assembly: GCA_038382905.1. Classification (NCBI taxonomy): domain Eukaryota; kingdom Viridiplantae; phylum Streptophyta; class Magnoliopsida; order Malvales; family Thymelaeaceae; genus Daphne; species Daphne laureola. Next base: position 8,486 of record JBBYHH010208958.1, on the reverse strand, counting down.
TTATCCGAGCATTCAGAATAACTTTTCATGCTCTAATAATCATTGAAAACACAACTAGAGCAAAGGAATCGTTATATTCAGCATTTGCACAAGAGTTTCCATGCTCTAATATTCATTTGAATATACATCTCGGTGATTGAAAGTGCATCTTGGAAAAAATCAATCTATTCAGCATTTGGACAAGAGGGGTAAGAAGTTCAAAAGGGCATTGAGAGACCTTATATAATGTATCCAGAATGAGAAGGTCCACTTGTCCAGCATCATTTTTTGAAATTACTGCAAATTCCAAAGTCATTTCAGCCATTAAAAAAAAAAATCTTGGTAAACCTTAAGAGCATTGAAACTGTCTACAATTTGATGGTACAAACTAGTTTAACATGACAAATGTTTTTATACTAAAAACCGGAGCATGACTAACATAAAAGATCCCTGGTTAGATATATATGTGGACAAAAGAATAAGAATGAGTACATAGAATGTCTACTACAAGATGCACAAGTATAAATGTGTAAGCAGTACTCACCATGTTCAATATTTGAGGGAATACGTGACACATCAGATATATATGCCACTCTACATTTTTCACCAAAAAGAAAACCCAAGCATACGTAATCTTCCCCATGCATGACCTGAATTACAGAACAGAGAAGTAAAGAAACATAATACATGAGAAAGCGAAGATTTAAGCAGACAAGGAGCCCCAGGACACTAAGCAGCAACTCACTGGTAAAGGTACAAATTCCATTCCAGACGTGTAAAACGGCTTCGCATGCTTCTCTTCAATGATTCTCCAATCAAACTGAGCCACCCGCCTCAACTCCTGCCCTTCCTTGAGTTTCTTGCGCATCAAGTAAGGGAACTTTACTGAGAGGCTGCCACAAAATTACACATAACCCAAGAAATAAAAGAAAATCAGATGTCAAGAAAGAAGTAAGAAGTGATCTCATGAAAGAAGTGATCTCATGAACCTAGAAAGAAACCAAGAAGGGGAGATGAAAAGGCTTATCTTCTAGGTAATATTTATATGAACAGGTACGTTAATGCTGCCAGAAATCTCAACGAGGAAAAGAATTTTAGAAGGCATATCGAGCAAAAACAGGGAAAGAAAAAATCTATCAACTTTACGAGTGTCCCATCCCATGAAACATTTACAAGCAACTTGGAAGAAAACTGAAGAAATATGGCAATGAATTTTTTATTTATTTTCTATGCAGAATTCTCTTGCAATAGAGTTGCATAGGTAAGGAGATTATCTTAATTCTGTTGAGATTATCTTTATTACGTTGACAAGTTAATTAAAAGTGTGATTTTCATGCCACAAATCCCTCAAATCTGAATTTCAACTTTCAATTAATTTTGTTGATCAACAAAATTTCTGAAATGCACCTAGTCCGCATATTTACACATTACTAAAAAAGAATTATTCAGTAATAAGAAAAAAAAATTGAGGAGGACTACATCTAGATTGTTTTCTATCAAGAAATCAGTTCATCCAGGATGTCAAACGCATACAAGTCCTCATTCTCAACCAACATGATGAAAAGTGACTACATGACACTGACTATACCAGGATTATCTTTCAAAGCGCAAATGAGTCATTTTTTAAAGTTCTTTAAGCAGGATTATATTTTTTAGTAACAATTCTTTACAAGCTATATTACTGAAAGGGCGATCTAACTGGAAACTGGCAATGCCAGATTGGTGGAGCCAAACCTCCACCCAAGACACTTAACAGCCTATTTGGACATATTCGTACAAACCACATATGTCATCATTAGACATACCTGTCCATTGCATACTGACTTAAGTGAATGGGAGTGGGATCAATATCATTAGTGGGACTATATGGCTGCACAGCGCGTATGTCATCCAGACCAAGAACCGCATCAGCATGTTCATGGGTCAATATGATCTGCAGTCCGTTTATATTATCATTAGCACTAATCCAGATCCCAGACCATTTTGACCCAAGAATCAGCAGAACTTGTTCAAACAAACATTGAAAAAAAATGGACCAAGACTCACAGAATCCACTCGAGGAATCTTATAGAGCGTAAACCACCGAAGCACTTGCTCCCTGAACTGTTTTCCAACGTCGATTATAATGTACCTGTGCTTTCCGCTATCCTGACAGTAGTGATCTATAAGTAGAGACGTATTACACCTGGAAATCAAACCAAAATTAACACCGAAAACACAAACTCCTTCAGATGTATCTAGATCAAATACGAAATAATCCAGGTATTTAAACAGCGGGCAAGCAACCTGTAATTAGGATTCTGTTCAGGAGAGATGGAGAGCGACTGGCAGCAGACACTGCAGGGAGGATCCGAGGGCTGTATCAGGCACATTGCGTTTGGTACGGCGCTTGAACAACCGGTTCCGAGGAAGATGAGTGCCGATCGTTTCCGATCGCTATTGTCGACGGAGCTGTGATTTTCCATTGCAGAGGGGAGAAGGAAAGGCAATTCTTGGGTAAGAGGGGAGGTAGGATACGGTTCCGGCCGGGTTGTGTTCCGTGGAATTATATATATATACATTTAGAAAAACAAGTAATGAACAGTTATTTGAGTTTTTGTTATAGTATTTATCAACTTGAACTGACATTATGAATAGTATTTTAAGTGTTTTGTAGGGTGTATTGGTTGTAGGGTGCACTCATAATAAACAGTAGCTGCTTTGTCTATTTATATTTTGTATTTTTTTTTTTCATTTTCCATTTTCCATTTTTTTTTTCAGTTTTTTTTTTTTTGTATTTTGTATTTTGTATTTTGTCAATTTTATTGCTTTTTTATGTTTTTTTTTTTAATGATACTTATTTATTTTCATTATCTCATAATATTTAATCAATTATTTTTACATGAGTATTTAGGTATTTTAAGTTCAATAATTCTTATCCATATCATAATTTAAAGTACTCCATCTGTCCGTTAAAAGTTAAACCATTTGACTTTGTTGTTTCAAGTTTCAATGTTTGATTTAAATTTTAACAAGAATAAAGTATGGAAAAAAATCAAGAAAAAATATATTTAAAAAATTTAGATTTCAAATTATGATACACATGTGAAATATTTAATTTTGAAACTCCTCGCATTCATGAAAATAATTATAGATTAAATACTGTGAAGCTATTAAAATAAATGGTTCATCTTATGACGGACGGGCGTAGTATAATTTTTAAAACATACTCACTCCGTCTCTAAATAAATGATACATTTCTTTTGGTACTCAAATTAAGAAATAGAGTGACGAAAAAAAATTGGTAAAAAAAAAACCCCACCATTAGCACTCAGCCCCTCCCAAAATAATTTTGGTAAAAATTTGAAATTATAGATGGTAGAATGTTAGAGGTACTTGAGTAAACCAACTCAACTAAAGTTTCTAAAAAGAGAAATGCACCAATTTTTCAGAGACATCAAAAAATAGAATACACACCATTTATTTAACGACGGAGGAAGTATAATTTTTTTATGAATTTTTTTTCACTATTTATCTGAGTAAATACTTGAGTCAAATATTAAATCTTAAAAAATGAAAGTCAAATGTAAACATTAGTTGAAGATTAAAGGAGTATGATTTAAGCATATTTTCTAATATATATGTTGATACTTTGGATGCAAGAATATTGTATGTATCTTATTATACTATCTACAGTTATTTATGTTTTGTTTTTACTTTTTATTTATTTGTTTATGTTTATTTTCTCTTATTCCAATTCTTTAAATGATAAATCATTTACCATCCTTAATTTTTTTTCACATTGCTTCCAAAATTTATTGATTAATGTTTTTTATATTTGTATTCATAAAACACTTGCACAAATAGCTATATTAAATATGAATTGTCTCTTTATGATTTCCAAAGCAATTCGTTAATAAAAATATTAATAAAGAAAAATAATAAATGAATCGAAAGGAATTCATCGGAATACTTTAAACGGAGTTTCCTTGAGAATAAACTCGGAGAGGATGAAATAGAATTTAGTACGAAAAAAAATAATGATAATGATAAAGAACTCATTTTTTTTAGGATCTATTGTAATAATGATAAAAAAATTCTAAATATACGTAAAAATCGGTTGATAATATCCGAATATGGCATTCAATCCAGGTTGATTTACTAATGGGATGTCCTAATACGTTACAAAAATTCACTTTTGATAATGATCAAATCATATAAATAATTAGAATTTTTATATCCAACTTCTTGATAATAGTACTATCTATTAGAAATAAGTTTTCTAGCATTTGATTCCGTACTGCGGAATGATTCAATTGTACATTTGAAAGATAGCCTAAAAAATTAAGAGAATATTTGCATAATTACTTCATACGGACCCTTCCTCATTGAGACCATATATAAAAATGATATTGCCATAAATTTATAAAATAATATGTCCACTTATTCATCAGAAGATGCGTATATTTTGAAGCGAGAATCCATTTTCCTTGATATCTAACAAAATGTACGAAGAGATCCTTAAACAAGTATAGTTGTTCTGAAAATCATTCAATGCTTATTACTTAAGTTGCCAACAAAGAACAAGCAACATTTCATTGATCTTTTCTCTAGATTTTATGAATTATTTAGTGGATTATAAATATAAGTCAATTATAAATATAAATTATGACATAAATGAAATGTGAAATTCTTGAGTAGTCTATTTTTCTTCGAATGATGAATCTCTTATTCAGTTTTAAATTATTGGTTTTTTTTTTTTTTATCGTGTTCTTAGAATTTATTCATAAGCGATTTACTTGTCTATGTACTGTTCCGCTCGATCTATTAGGTCCCGTTCCACTATATTTTCTTTGCTTATTTGCATCAAATGATATTTTTCACTTCACCTCATTTTAATTCACTAAATTAAACCGTAATTTCTCCAAGTTCGTTATTTAATTCTTTAATTTCATGCATGTTTCATCATATTTCTAAAAAAAATATATAAATATATGTTACAATTTGTACTTCTTAAAGATACTTTACCCGTTAACATTTTCCATAAAATATGAGAGACGTGAAGGGGACAAGGATTAGATTAGGGCAGTGTTTGACGCATATAAAAGGTAACAAAAAATTAACACAAAATTGAATTTATGGGGTGAGTGAAAGAGGGAAATTTGGAAGGGTTCTTTCTAGGACAGCAAATCTATACTCCTCAAAGGTACTTCCGATGAATCTAATTATGCTGTCTCATTCTTCCATGTCGTTTTCGTGTCTTCCATTATAATTTTCTAATACCATTAATTAATCTGTCATTTTTTTAACGAAACAGTTAACAGTGTTAGAAAATTATAGCGGAAGACATGAAAAAATGGGACAATAAAATTGGACTAACCATCTTCAAATTTTAGTGCTCCATCAAGCGGCTTTGTGATTGACGAAGAAGTTAGAAACGTTCCAATACCCAATACACCTATTACCATACAAAGTTTGGTATCTAAATTCAAATCTAGACTAAAGACCCAAAGATGTAAGTGCTGTTTTCTCAACTCATGCTTTGTTATATAAACTGTGTTTTCACATAGTTGGGGCTTTGGAACTTATTAAGATCTGAATACTGAGACCTCTGATTTCTTTCGAGTGGGAATCGGCTCTTAAAACTTTCGTTCCACCTTAAAGTTTGAAAACATCATGAATTCTCTGTCACAGGATAACTATGTTTTTGCTGTCATCCTCAAGAAAGTATCTAAGATGCAGAAATGTAGATGTTGTGTTGTGCTGAGAGAGGAATGGTGTTTCAATTTAGGGAAGTTGCTTTGCAGAATAAAAATAAAGGTCAGTGAAAAGATTACCACTATTAGGATTATCAGGATAGGTTTGTGAGTTCAAAGAATAGTACTCATGAATTTTGGTAACGCAGATTTATTTGTTCATGCTTTCTTTTGATTAAAGGTCAACTAAACCGACAAAGTTGTACAAAAAGAGGTTCAAAGTTCAATTGGAGTTGGTCCGCTCCGATCAGAAGCTTATGGTCTGTTTAGTTATGAAAATTTTCTAAAATTTTCATTTCAAATTTTTTTTTGTAAGTAGTTTGGATGTTGTTGAAACTTGGAGTCCTTATTTGTACATTCTACAGAGTTAAAGACTCTTCTCTTGTATAAGTGTTAGAGTATGAGTTTACTTGGAATACAAGCAACTCAACTCTAGCACAAATGCGCTTCTGTTTACTAATCCTAGTTATAGTATAACTAGGTTGTGCTTCTGTTTACTAATCCTAGTTATAGTATAAGTAGGATTCTCTTACTAGTATATATATATATATATATATAGACATTGTAATTAAGAACACACAATAACATAAACCGGCGGACTAAGCATTGTTGCTAGCTGCATCCAAAACCTAGTTGGTTTACATGGTATCAGAGCAGGTCTGATCCAAGAAACCTGTCAATGACAGAAAACGATCCCAACACCACCAAAAGTTCTTCGGTTATGGCTGGGGCTATGAGAGCTCCACCATCATATCAGCTAAACTCCTCAGATCATCCTGGTGCAACCCTTGTCACCTGCCTGCTCAAGGGTGACAACTACCCCACTTCGAGAAGAGCAATCCTCAATGCTCTAAGAGCCAAGAACAAGGTTAGTTTTGTTGATGGCTCACTCAACTGACCTGCACAAGATTCAGAATGTTTTTCCCAATGGGAAACTTGCAATTCGATGGTAATCTCCTGGATCTTCAACTCCTTAGTACCTGAACTGCACAATAGCGTAGCATATGCAGATACTGCAAGAGACATGTGGATAGACCTTCAGGACATATTTTCTCAAAGGAACGCACCAAGAATCCATGAATTAAAGAAGGAAATATTTTTCTATGGTCAATCAAATATGGCAGTTACAGAATACCATACCAAACTTAAAGGTTTGTGGGATGAGTTGGACACTTACTCCAATGCCCCAAATTGTACCTGTCAAGCTTACAAGGAGGTGATGACAGAAAAAGAAGAAGAAAAGCTTCATCAGTTTCTAATGAGGCTCAATGAAAATCTTGGAGGAATCAAGTCTCTAATCCTCAACATGGAGCCCCTGCCCAATGTCAATAAGGCCTATGCACAAGTAACCAAGGAAGAAAGGCAACAGAACATGTTGATAAACAAGACTGGGACAAATGCTGCAGCCTTTGTGGCAAGACCAATCAAGGACAAAGGATCTCAACAAAAGCAAAAACAAATGTGAACATTGTGGCAAGCTTGGCCATTACGTAGAAGATTGTTTTGAGATCAAAAGATTCCCAGATTGGTGGCAAAAAGATAGAGTGCCACAAGTAAAGCCAACAAGGCAGATGGCTTCAGGACAAAGGTAACAGAAAATCTCAGCAAAAGCAACTGTTTCACAGGAAACACACTCTGGAAAAACACTCAACCTCACCTTAGCACAATGTGAGCAATTGATTTCAATGCTTGCAGCTCACAAAGGGAGTGAAAACCTCAACTTCTCTGGTAAGGTCTCAATAAACTCAAGTAATTGGATTATTGATAGTGGTGCCTCAAATCACATGACTCCAAACAAATCAGTTCTATATGACTTGCAAAAACCATCTACAATATCGCAAGTGTTAGTGCCAAATGGGGAAAATATGAAGGTTATGTCAGTTGGAAACATTGAACTGACACGATCCTTGAAATTAGACAAAGTGCTCCACATTCCTGCTTTTGAATGCAATTTGTTATCTGTCAGTCAAATAGCTAAAGACATGAACTGTTGTGTAACATTCTATCCAACTTTTTGTGTATTACAGGACCTAGTAACGAGGAAGATGATTGTGATGGGTGAATTGCAAGGTGGACTAAACTACTTAAAGGGATTCAAGACTCATGATGCTGCAACTGCAGTCTGTAATCAGTCCTCCAAGCTTTGGCATATGAGGCTACGTCATCCCTCTAAAAAAAAACTGTCTTCTTTTAAGCAACTTTCAAAATACAGCTTCAAAGATCAAGCCACCTTGTGTGACCCTTATCAAAGAGCAAAACAAACCAGGAAACCTTTTCCTTCTAGTGCTCATTGCACCGATGAATCTTTTCAATTAGTTCATTTAGATGTTTGGGGACCTTATAAAACTCAATCACTTTCTGGTGCAAATTATTTCTTTACCATTGTGGATGATTACTCGAGATGTACTTGGATCTATTTGCTTAAATTTAAATCTGAAGTGGCTATCCATTTTCCCATCTTCTTTGCCATGATTAAAAACCAATTTGGCAAAAACATACTCCAAGTAAGAAGTGATAATGCAAAAGAATTTATAGCTGGATCTTTCTCTTTTTTTCTTTAAAAACATGGAATTGTTCTTCAAACATCATGTGTTGAAACCCCTCAGCAAAATGGAATAGCTGAGAGAAAACACTGTCACTTACTAGAAGTTGCTAGGGCTTTAAGATTCCAATCCAGTTTGCCAAAGAAGTTTTAGGGGGAGTGTGTACTTACAACTGCTTATTTGATAAATCACACACCTACACCAAAGCTTAAAGGTCTAAGTCCCTACC
>JBBYHH010208848.1:0-13415 GCA_038382905.1 Daphne laureola | reverse complement strand
AATTGAAGTCAAACATTGATACTTGAAACATGAAAGCCAAACACTACAAGCTTCAAAAAATAAAAACGGAGGGAGTATATTACAATGAATATTAAACCCCAACATTGTCATGGCTTTTGCTCCAATTTCAGTCGTTGAGCCGAGTTTCCTTCAAGCAGCGTTGGCTTAGCTTACCAATCCCGGTGGCTATCTTCGCCCTCGCGCTCCTCAAGGTGTCTTCGTTCTACTCTCTCCCGATTCTAGCCATCGAGCGTTGCCGGTCTCCAGTTTTTTTCTCTCTTGTGCAGGTTTGACGGTGAGGCTTGGTCAACAAGCCGCTGCCTCTGATTACGATGTGGGATGGCCGGTTTTCAGGCATGCGGCGCAGTGGGTTGGGCAGGGCCGCATTTTTTCGAGGCGGTTGGTGTTTTCTAAGTTTCCTAGAAGCGGGTGTCATGACCAATGACGCTCGAATCCGTCCACCAGGGGGGCAGTATTTCTATCTCCGGGAGGCAAAGGTGCTCCTCCGTTCTGGATCGACTCTGTCACTGTGAAGAAGGTATTAGGTGGGGGTGGGTCTTTTGGCTTAACTCAGGCGATTGGAATTCGGCTGTTTCATGTCGAGCTCCTTTCGGTTCTACACGACGGTGTAGGTGCGGTGAAGAGGCTAATGGTGAAGGGTGGTATAGCAGCGGGGAAGATGATTATTATGGTAGAGCGACGTTTCACGGGGTCGGGGGACTCCTAGCTCGAGATCAATGCTTATTGGAGAAGTGGGTTGCTGTTGGTTCGGGAGGAGTTGGTGAAGGTCGATGGTATGGTGGTCGTTATGCTAGTAATGCATGTGTTTTTGGGGTTGGGGGACTTCCAAATCGCGGGGATGATGCTACTTGCGTTCGCGGCAGTAGGTGCGGCTATCGGGGAAGGCTTGCTTGGTTCGGGGGACTCCGAGCCGGACAGCGAGCCTTAATGGTTGTTTCTCCATTTATTTACTTTAGGAGGGCCTTCTTTTCCTTTATTTTTGTTCCTTTTTCACACTTTTTCAGGACCCTTCGTTGTTTACCCGTTATTTTTGGTTGGTTTGTTTCTATTTTGCTTTGTCATTGGTGGATGTTGCTATGGTGGTTTGTTGCGTTCACCATTGTCATTGTGATTAGTGCTCTTCTTAGCTCACTATAGTGTGTCGATACTATTTTGTCCAATATGAGCATGCAAGGGTACCGGATACGGGATTCGAGATCTTTTATCCGCTATAGTGATCATGACAACCGTCATGAATTTGCTTTATGATGAGTGTACAAACACGCACACATTTCTGGGGTGGCTAAGACACAATTCACATTAACTATGCCTATTTTATCGTGTCATTAGTGCATTTTATCTATTTTGTCCATCTTTTACAGGATGCACATCTTTGAGGTCAAAATGGAGTTAGAAGAGCGTAAATTGGCGGTCCGGGATGGAACATAGCAAAGTGCAGAGTATCAAAGATCATCCCGAGCTATATTGGAAACTTGGAGTCTAAGAGAAGAATTTATCAGGGCCAAAGTGCACAAATCAAGAAAGTAGAGTGCAAAATTGGAAGGACCCGGCGTGACTACCACTAGCACCTCAAACTGGTTCCACTTCTTAGAGCCATGGCGCATCACTAAGGCGCCAGTTAGGCGCCCCAACTTGACGCCACCCTTTAGTCTAGGTGTCATATCCAACGCCTCCAAGGCATTAGTTCTGCAACACTCTAGCGCAGGACAAGATGCCTCAAGGCGCAAAATCCAGGCGTTACTTGCCCAAGCAGATGTGAGGGAGGCGCCACTTTGGCGCCTACAACTAGCGACTCAAATTTTCTCTCACCTGGGGGTTAGACGTTCTTATCCCATTAAGTACGAATTAGAGGCCTATGTTAAGACCATTTTGACCCTTTCTTAGTAGCCTAACATGACCAACTTGTCTAGGGCCATTTAGGACATTAGGAACTATTATAAATAGGGTTTAAGGTCAGTTTATTTAGAGAGATTTGGCAGCTATGAATTTGGAGGAGATTTTGGAGCATTTAGGTGATTAGAGAGCTCTTTCATGGGAAATCATGATCTTCCTTCATGATCAAGCATCTAAGAGTGAACTGTAAACCTATCTGTTTATTTATGAATATGTCTTCCTCTATTTGGATGATAATCTATGTGTTTAGCATGTCTATTCCTGAGTAGTAGTTTATAATTTTTTAGGGTTAGCTTGCCTAAGGGGTTATCTATGCTTAATATGCTGGTTTGATTAGATATTAAATCTCTGAACTTGTACCATCATTTATCATGTTTGTAGTATACTAGCCCTATAATTACATGCAATCTGGTAATTTATCAAAATATTCGAGAGAATTTATGATAGATTAGACTTAGGAGAATTAGTTTACGGATCTTCTGAGAGTTCGAGAGAACCTTATTTGATTCGTTAGTAGTTATTGGTTGTTAAGATGACGTCAAGGAATTCGTTGTTAGAGCACGAAAGTGCCTAGTAACGGATTTCCTAGTGAGAGAGTGGACGGTTATCTGAGAGGAAACCGGAACGAAATTCGTGCATACATCTGATTATAATATGTCAAGCATAGAAAATTCCCGAAATTAGGCTAAGCTACCGTAGAATAACTTTTACAACTGTTAAATTCCCATTTTTAAATAATTTACATTTTCACTCTATCTTTCTTGAACTACAAATTACTAAATCTCATCATCATTATCTTCATCATTTGAACTATCCTCATATCAATAGGTAGTTTCACATAGAATTTAGAAAATCACACTCTCTCTCTTGGATTCAACCCTTACTTTTAAACCACCATACTAGGATTGATGCGCCATAGTGAAGAATATATAAATATTTTAAATTTGACGCAATCACTTTATCTTTGGAAGCCGGTTCAAGCCGGCATGATTCCAATGACTTTGACTTTGCATAATTACGCTATTTGTGTAATAATTTCACCTTTAGTGGATTAGTCTATTTATGCTTTTTTTAAGTAGTTAAATCTTTCATCATTCTCAACTTAACTTATTTTGTAATGATTCTTCACTAATAAAACAAATCCCACATGTTCAAAAAAAAAATGAATATTAAAGCCACCGTAAAGCGCAAGGATATAGTACCTAGTTCTATCAAATTCCTGAAGTTAATTGCGAACCATGAATTGTCAACATATTCTAACAAATTCCATTGTCGACTGTGTACATTTAGTCAATTACTTGTAGAATTGACAGCAGAATTTTTCCCTCCCAATTTTTTCGGTTTTTCCAACAAGCATAACATCAAATTTTAAAAAATCCCAACTTTCACAAAACTCTTATACACGAACACTTAAATCCAAAATTTTCCTATCAATCAGCAAAAAAATTGCGAACATTTTGTGACAAAAAGGAGCTGTTCGCAAAAATATGAATAGCTGTGTTCCAAAAGGACCATAATGAAGTACTAACAGATCTGGTGTTCTTGCACAGTTGCACCTTCAGGCTTAAGCCTTGAAGAGCCTAAAGACGGAATGAGGGACTCAAATAGGGATAAGGCCAATGGCAGGCTCCAGTGATCCAGTAACCATAAAACATTATTGCCTATAAATCAACAAGAAAAACCAATATTGGATCCTCCAAGTCCCTGGATTATATCGATAACTTGAATTCAAGATTGATGAATGCAACAATCATCTCTAGGATGCAGGAAGCTCAACCAAGGTTATTTGTAACTCTTATGACCTTCCTTATTCTGGTCAAGTTGCTTCTCTGATTATACTATCCAAAGCCTTAATAATTTACCTTCATTGCTTGGAGGGAAGGTGCATCAATACACACGAGCCTTAGGTGGGAATGTCTCGATCTCATCATCTAATGTATTCATGTGAACTGGCCGGTAATCTAATCTCACCTTCTCATTTTCCCAATACCTGCAAAACCAAGTATCATGCGGTCAAGAAATGAGCAAGTGTGTGGTCAATTGACTTGCGTCTCACACGTTAATAACAAAACATAAGAAATATGGCAACGGTGTCTTTAGTGGGCTATAAAAATGGTGTTCAATAATATCTAACATCTTTGTGAGAAAAATCATAACAAATGAGAAAAATGATGTGCAAATACGATTAAATAACTGTGATCGTCATCCCAGAGTAAATATCATAAACAGTACGTTTTAGAGAGAGAACACTTTATCAGATCTTTATCCCAATCTCGACAGCATAGTATATTAAACATTTAAGCTCCAACTCATTAAGTGCTCCACTAAATGTCCCAACAATGGTTTAGTAAAACTTACCCCAAAGTGTGTTTCATCCAGCTCACGTCATCCCTTGTCTGCAGAATGCAACACATTAAAATCCTTCCCAAGTGAAAAAAAAAAAAATTAAAGGAGCAATGCAGACCGTAAAATCTTCACGAGCATGTGCACCTCTACTCTCCTTTCGAGCTTCAGCAGAGTGCATGGTGATGCAAGCATTTATCAAAAGGTTTTCCAACTCCACAGTTTCTATTAAATCTGAGTTCCTGTTGAAAAGATCAGGAAACAAATTCAATACATCATATACCCTAAAAAGCTTGCTAAAGAGGTGACCTAATGGGTCATGCATGCCTCAACATACCAGATCAAACTCCGATCCTTCAACTTAACTTCATGAAAACTTTCCCATGCCTTGTCAATTAACTGGCAGCCTACAAATAAGGGCATGTTAATAATATTTTAAGGGGTCATGCATAAAATATTAACACTATCAGTTTCACTCGCTAAGATTTTTTACTAGCTCCCTTTTGCTATCTGTCATAATACAAGCATGTTCAAAAATTACCCTCTTCAAGTGTTTCTTGGGTACGGAAAACAGCAGCATTATTTTGCATTATACGTTGCATATTTAGCCGAATTTTTGAGGTTGGCAACGAGCCATTTGAATTCCTGATCTTGTCGAGCCATGCAATTGTCTTCTCACCAGCATCCTTTTCCAAAGGTTTCTGTTTGTCCCCTGCAGTAGTGGTGGTCAAACATACATGGCACATAAAAACTAACAATAATCTGAACAAAACAATGGACTCACCTGGCCTTTGAATCTCTGCTACTCTGTTTGCACAAGCTCTGCCGAACACAACAATGTCAAGAAGAGAGTTTGCACCCAAACGATTGGCACCATGAACTGATGCACAAGCTGCCTCTCCAGCAGCCATCAACCCAGGAACAACAGCATCTGGATCACCATTCCTGATCGTTACCACCTGAAACAACCATCACAATCCACCAGATTTAAGCAAATGCAATCAGAGATTGCAACCAGACAGCTACAGGGGATAGCAGACAGGAAAAAGGGAAGAAAAGAGAGTGATAGAGATATGCAGTTGTCTAAACCTCTCCATGATGATTAGTTGGAACTCCACCCATATTATAATGTACAGTAGGCAAGACAGGAATAGGCTCCTTTGTTACATCAACACCAGCAAATATTGCAGCTGTCTCCGAAATACCAGGAAGTCTCTCTTTCAGCACTTCTGGAGGCAGGTGATTCAGGTGCAGATAAATATGATCCTTCAGAGGTCCTGATTAGATGAAAACACATGACCATCATCAGTATACAAATCTAGAAAGCTAACTGTGATAAAGGAAACTAGAGACGTTTAGCAAATTCAAACAGAGTTGAATTCACTTTTAAACGTCTTGAAACTATGTTAAGTTCACATTCTCCGGTATAAATTGTTGCCAGAAAATTTTTGAGGATACAACATTTCATCTGACATTTGCACTGAAAATTACTATTTCTGTCCAAATTAAAACATTTAACAAGTTATACAGATATCATTTGCAATGGGACTGAGAACAAAAAATTCTAACAACCAGTGAAACCCTGAGAATCTAACGTATAAGCACCACCAAAGACATTTAAAACTCTTAAAGTATTTCCTTCAAGGAGCCATGACCACTAACTGATGCGATCCAGCCAAGGCCAAAGAAACAAGACCCCCTCGAAGGAATTGGTGGACTAGCTTCAAGGACAATATCTAAAAAGACCAAAGAGGCCCCATCCTTACTCATGGGTACATATGCAAATTTGGAGGAGCACATTAAAGGGTGACAGGAATTTCAAAGACAACTTCAAGTATTTGGCACAGAAAAGAAGCCATTGGAACAGAAGGCCCACAAGAAATGCTACACTTCCATTGTGGATATTTGGAGACACGAGGCCCAAGAAGAGTTTCAAGTCCTTTCATTCAACATGGAGCTAAAATGGTCCCAAAGTCCAATAAGTAGTCCCCCGGTATTCAGACATGGACCAATCAAAGAGGAAAGCTAATGCCAAGGCCAGCCTAACACCAGCCATCCCATCAGCAGCCCAAACCAGCATAAACGGAACATGGCCCAGGCAGGGCGTGACCACACCCATAGGCACAAAGGGAAACTTCCCTAGAAAGGTGCGACCGCACCCACAAAACGTACTCATTAATGCCAAACAGCTCCTTGCTGCTTGTAACCCCCTTTGGCCCGGCCTAATAACCTTCCCCACTATGTCCAACGTCTAGGACCATTGAGTAGGGTTTATGCTACAATATTATTTTTCTTTTTCTTTCAAATTTCACGTGTGAGAAGTGTGAGCAAGAATATTCCTTGGCATATTCTGGCTTGCATCACCAACCTCTACACCTATAAATAGGGGCTAGTTCTTCACTTCCTGCACACTATACATTTTGAGAGTTAAACTTGAGAATTTTGAGAGCATCTCTCTACTTATCTCCCACCCAATTTTCCATCCAATTCTTGGGCATCTAACTTGCATCCGAACTTACTACATTCTACATTACCCACATTCTTGTGAGGTGTTGGACCCATTTTTGTTGCTTTGGCATATCACCCTTAATTGTCTTTTCCATTCTTGGAGTAAGGAGTTTATTGGTGGCCTTATCCTCATTTTGCAACCTTTGCAAGATACTCCCTCCATCCCATAAAAATTGTTCCGTTTGACTTTTGACCTTGTCTTCGACTCAATTTTTAGCAAAGAAGACTTTGTTAAAAAAAATCTAAAAAATATACTCCCTCCGTCTCACAAAGGTTGTAGAGTTTGACTTTTATGTTCTATGTTTGAATGTTTGACTCAAATTATAAGTAAAATATATAATGAAAAAAAAAATTAAAAAAACATATATTTAGAAAATTCATACTACAAATTATGATATTCATATAAATTATTCAAGTTTCTATATCAAAACATTGATGAACAAATATCAGAGATTAAATACCAGAGAAACATGAAAACAAAGTTGACAACCTTTGTGGAACGGAGGGAGTATTTATAAACTAGACACATTCATTTAACATATGCATATAAATTAATTGATGTTATATGCCAACATGTTGAAGAGAACAAATCATAGATTAAATGCTGAAAAACAAATGGAACAATCTTTGTGGGATAGAGGGAGTAGATCCTATCGGTAATTCTTAACAAATAAGACCTCACATCACCAAGCAAAAAACCATAGTGCTTTTAGATCCTGCCTGAAACGTGGCTATTCCACACTCAGCTGTATCTAAAACCATTGTACATACCCAGAAAACATAAGGGAGATGCACACTTCTGACTAGCTGCAGCAACTCATTGAACTCAATATCTTAAGAGTTTTGTCATACCTACACCACGACCCTCTCTGATTTCCATTGTCATGGACCTAGAAACAACATCTCTTGAGGCAAGATCTTTCGCTGTCGGGGCATACCGTTCCATGAAGCGTTCACCTTCACTATTACGAAGTATTCCACCTTCACCACGAGACCCTATCCATTCATATAAAGACGAAACAGAAAGCACTTCACCTAAGCTGAAAAAACATTTGATATTTAATGAAGGTTCAATATCATAGCACTTAAATATAAAGTACCAACCCTCAGTGATGAGGCAACCAGCTCCATATATGCCTGTTGGGTGAAATTGCACAAACTCTAAATCCTGCATAAATTATACTTCAACATTCATGCTGCTTATAAAGCATCTGAGAATATCACTACAAAGCTATTAACCTGAAGTGGAAATCCTGCACGTGCAACCATCGCATTGCCGTCTCCAGTACATGTGTGAGCAGATGTTGCTGAAAAATATGCTCTTCCATATCCCTGAGAACAAAACAATATACAAAACAAACAAGAAAACATGCATTTAGAACATTGTGGGTATTATGAATTTCATCAAAAAGCTGAGATAGTATGTATCCTGCAGCAGTATTCCAACAGCTCCAAAACTATCGAGTTACCTCATCCTTCATCATACTTACATTCCTTTTCCCATTTTGTCTTACATCAAAACAAATTCTTGTTTACTACACACATTCAAAATGTTCCAGTTTCACTAAATAATTTCATGACCTAGGATTGTCAAAAAGAGAGAAAACGGTTGAATTTTTGTACTTAAATTCAATAACCATTCTAGAAGTCAATCCATTGCATTGTAGATACTTGTAAGTATATTAAGAAAAATTCTTTATGATGACATTAGCTCATAGTCTGTGTATATGCATAGGCCTTATAGTTCAGAATGTGTACACAAAGGGCAGAATTTCACTATTAATTGCTTCTTCACTACATGCTTAAACATGAAAAATATATTACCCCTGTCGCAAGAATCGAGGATGCTGCACGGAACCGATGTAATGTTCCATCCTCCATATTCAAGGCGATCACACCCTGACAACTACCTGCAATGACATAAGAAGTTAACAAACCGTGTACATATCCCATGCAAGTGGAGAAAACACATGATACAATAACTTTTTCAAATGCTATAGTACCAAATGGGTAAAGTACATTTTTAATCTCTTACCTTTGATCTGTATCCTATTTTAGGCCCGTTTTAAAAATTCGTACTATTTTAGTCCCCAAACCTTTAGTTTTTGTCTCAATCAACTCTTATTGTTAATTTAATGGTTAAGACTTCCTTTCTTTGTTAATTTTACACAAACATCCCTATATTTAATAAAAACTAGTCATTAAACTTTTAACAAATGTACACAAGTTCCCAAAATTGAAGCAACAAAAATGAAGAAACCCGAAGCTTCTGGCCAGCACTCACGCTTCAGTTCAATCAAGTTGGCGTTTTGATCCAACCCCTGTATCAAAATTACTAGCAAACTAGCACCGCCACGAGCCCGCCACTCATCAATGGAGTTGAAGAACTCTTCTTCTGCAATGTCATTTCCAGCGTGGTCTCCTCCCCTATCGCGCTCTTTTCACGTCCACTGGGATGGGGACACTCTAGCTGTCTACGACAAGAAACACCACCGCAATTCGTCCTCCCCCAGAAGTATGCCTAGATCCTCGACTCCCACAAGTCGCATCGCACGTCCTTCTCTGGTGCCGTCTACAATCTATCCACCACCATCGTCGACGCCGGAATCATAGCGCTTCCGGCCACTGTCAAGCAATTAGGTCTTCTTCCTGGTCTGGCAAAGATTGTGGTGGTCGCTCTCTTGACAAATTCGTCCATCAGTATGTTGTTAAAGTTTAGTCGAGCTTCCAAGTTGCCCACCTACTCCGACGTCTTCGCCAGCTTGCTCGGTGGCACCGCCGGAAGCCTGCTTCAATTTTGCGTCGTCATAAACAATCTGGGCTCCACCTCAACCGCTAGAGCTTTCGACTCACTGAATCTCGCCTTCATCGTCAAGGACATCTCACAAATCTAGTCCATGTGCGCCGAAATGGATCGGTTATGGCGTTCGATTCCTGCCAAACCGCAACGCGATCTTTGGAGAACGTACAGTTATCTTTCTCGACATTCGGAAAGAAATTTTATTTGGGAATCAGATGCTGGAATTTCGCTGGTGCCGAAGAAAGGGGTGAAGTACTTAGCCAGGCGATACTGTGTCATGGCGGCGCAAGCAAACGAGGTGGATACGAATTTGGAGAACCAATCTAAGTTGTGTGATTCAAGAGTTGGCAGGATGATGATAAGAGAAGACTCAAAGTGAAGAGATGATGGTGAGATGAACATAGAAGAAAGAACTATCGGGGACTTGTGTGTACATTTGTTAAAATTTTAATGACTATAGTTTAATTAAATGTGTAATTAGACTATCATTAAGGGGTGTTTGTGTAAAATTAATAAAGAAACAGAAGACTTAATGGTTAAATTAACGATAGGACTTGATTACGACAAAAACTAAAGGTTTGAAGACTAAAATTCAACGAATTCTTAAATTCTTAAAACGGGACCAAAAAAATGACAAGCATCAAAGGTAAGGGACTAAAAATATACTTTACCCAATACCAAATAGCTTGAGAGATCCATTAGTTCATTATTATACCAAGTCCTTTCCACCTATTCTCAATTAATTTTAGGTTAGATGCTTTAAAATGGTGTGAAGAGGAAAGCTTTTAGCCACATCAATCTGCTGTTTATTACTTTTTCATGGTCCAAATGGTAAGCCATTATTAAGCATAGCACTAGCATGCACATAGGGCTGCAAAGTGTAACAAAAATTCATGACTGTCAAATTAGAGGTTAGTTCATGTTTCAGAACATGGTACCTCCATGCCTTTCCTGTTGCAACAAATGAGTGCCTAAATGCTAAGGGATTTAGAAAAGAGAATATATTGTGTCAGCTAAGTAGCCCTAGTTCAGGACAGATGAATACAGGATGGTTGCCTAGATGGTTTGACCAAAGCCAATAATTGAACTATTGAATAAGGGTGATATGGTAGACAAAGCAAGAAAGGAAGGTTGAACCTAAGCTGGCATGCATAGAAACAGTATGGCAAGGTCTTGAGTTTTATGGTGTAAAAAATCCTACCTAGCTGGATAGAAGGTCAATTAGTTCATTAGTTAAACTAATACAGTCATGCAGCTTAACTTACCATCATTGCCCATCAATAGATCCAACGCAAAATATTCCACAAAGAATTGAGTATTATGTTTCATGGCTTGGCCATAAAGTGTGTGCAATAAAGCATGCCCAGTCCTGTCAGCAGCACATGCACATCGGTATGCTTGCCCACCTGTCAGTATAATTGCATTCAAGAAGCCAAGATCAGAAAATTACAACTTGATTCAGTAACTGATGCCTAGATATAATTGTCACTTGATTCAGTGACTGGTGCCTAGTTATAATTTACTGCACAAGTGACTAAAAAGTTGTCTACAGAATAACGATTAATCACATATCCAGTAATTTAGTAACCAAAGTTGTCAGTACCTTTCCCAAAGTTAAGGCTCTGACCACCAAATGCTCTCTGATATATTTTACCATCTTCAGTTCGAGAAAATGGTAACCCGTAATTTTCAAGCTCGATGACTGCTTTTGGTGCCTCCCTGCACATATACTGGATGGCATCCTGGTCACCTGTGGATACATGTTTTTTATAGTTAGTACTTCAATGACCACAGCTCAACAATTTTTCCCTTCAGCGAAAAATATAGTAATAAATTAATGAAACCAGTTGATATGCAAATGGATATAACAAAAAAAATACCGCAAACGCAACAATTGATTCCTTATGAAAAAGTTGAGTTCAGGAGTGGCATCCACTGGAAGTTAGCTAAATAACTTATACATGACATAAAAGTACACAAATATACATAAGCAAGACAACTTTTCAGTTCTATATTATTAACAACATAAAATGAGAGGCCATTTAACTTCATTCTCTTTTAGCAATTCAAGATTGATGGAGCAAAAAAGAGATACCTAGCCAGTCACTTCCTTTGACCGTATCATACATATGCCACCGCCAATCATCTTCTGTCATATTTCCTAATGCAGCATTTATACCACCCTAGGGTTTAAAAAAAAAACATTGGACAGTCAGCAAAAATTTCAAGGTAACTTTATGCTTTCAGGGGTGTTACAATAGAAGTTGCCAGGACAGCTTGTCTGGTACAAATTATGTGGCCGCACTTCATGCATCAGGTAAACAAAAGGTGGGCATAGAAGATGGAAGCAGAATAGCAACTCAGTTCTGTTGGTTTAAGTTAAAACTATGTTCTATACACAAAAGAAAAACGCGAAAGTAAAAGGCAGTTTAACCATGATATTAAACAGTTTCATCACCATCCAAATATTCCAGGATAATCCACTGACAAAAGCTGAAGAAAGAGTCAAATACGCATCTCCATACCTGAGCAGCAACCGTATGTGATCGAGTAGGGAACAGCTTAGTGATGCAGGCCGTATTGAACCCATGCTCTGATAGACCTATAGCTGCCCTCAGCCCTGCACCACCTGCACCTACCACCACCGCATCATATGTGTGATCTACAATGGTGTACGATGGTCTTCCCTGAAATAACAGTCCCCCTTTAGAATCCCGAAAAAATAAGGAAAAGCCCTCATATCTACCTTTCGCCCTTTACTAGAAAATCTCAACACGGAATAAAATATTCAAAAAGTAGCTGCTCAGGAGCTAGAAAAGAAACAAGTAGAATCTGCTAAGAGCTGAGTTCAATATTTTCTGCTCAGAAGAGAGGTTCGATCTCATTATCAAGCAGCCAAACCGCTGGCCAATTCAAGTACAGTCAAAACGAAAAGATCAACAACAGATAACGCCCGGAAACCCTAGAACTTGGAGAGAAACATCATACCGACTCGGTGTAGAAGAAGCGAGACGACAGAGATCTGATGACAGAGGAGGCATTGGCAACCGATCTCTGGGACGAAGGAGCTCCGATTCCCCGGGAAAAGCAGCGCCACATGACTTTGGTTTTACTCTATTTCCCTTCCCTGGTTAGCGAGGCGATTCCAGTAGGTCGCTCGTTTCGTGAGCTTCTTGATCCAAGAGCCTTGGGGTTTGTTCGTGTTCTGGGTACTCGAGTTGAGGTGGACAACTGGGAAATACAGAATTGGGAATTTTTACGCTGTGGGTTGAATGACGTGTGCTGAGCACGTGACTCCTTGGATAAACTACACTAATGCCCCCATAGCATAGATTTTGGCTTTCCATACTTGAAATTACTATTCCATCCTCCATCTCTAAGAAATTTACAAAAACCTCTAAGATTTACCCTCACCTAAGTTATCTATTTGATTTTTAGAAACTAACGGTTTCCCCTCTAAGGTTTCCTGACAATTATCCCTCCGCTGTTAACTATATTAACTTTTTTTGTAACATTGTTTTGATTAATCACACTAGCTAACCTTCATAAATTTTGTTTTATAACTTTAGAACCTAAAACCTTGTGTCTCAAACACTTTTACCACCCTCTAGCTCCCCCAACCCAGTGTGAGCACCTTGCCCCGTTGCTCATAGCCCACGAGCCCTTCGCCCACTCTCAGTGCCCCTCAACTAGGGGCGCCGCCACATAGTCACTAATTGGTGCAATTGCACCACTGGTTTTTGGGTTAATAAGGATATATATAGATATATAGATATATATATATATATATATATATATATATAGATATATATATAATTCTATCAAATATTCATTATGATCTCTATAGATT
>JBBYHH010208737.1:0-13419 GCA_038382905.1 Daphne laureola | reverse complement strand
CCTGAAATGCTCACTTTTTAGTTCAGGCCCTGAGTTGCCCAACTCGTTAAAGTTCAGGGTACTAAATAGGTATTTGGTCTTAAACAAATGCATTAAACTACATTTTGCTCAACATGTTGAGTTTTCTTTAACCCCATTTCACAACAAACTAACAACTATTTAAAATTTCCTTCTCAAATTACTTTCACTCTCTCTTCACTCAAATTAAAAAAACAAGTGTTATTTTTTGCTACGTTATTGGGATACTCTAAACAATGTAGGTTTAGAGCAGCTAGCAATATGCTTAGTCTGCGAGAATGATCTTATGATCTGATTGATGGGTTTACTTTAAGTTTACAACAAGTATTTATAGGAGTAAATCAACCCTAGTAGAATCCTAGTTGTGTTCTATCTAGGTGTTCTCATGAGTATCAAATTAATTAGTGCTAGAATTGAGTTACTTGAGGAAGAAGTTAACTCATACTCTAGCACTTTTACATCATAATAGTCCCTAATCTATCTAGGAAAGATCAATTAAGGACTTCAGTTTCAACACCCCCCTTAAGCTGGATGTTGGTGGGTGCCAGAAAATAGCTTGGAGATGAGATACTAAAATTGTGCAATGCTCAATGCCTTTGTGAGAAGATCAACAATCTGTTGAGAAGTGAAGACATGCTTGGTGTAGATGATACATGCTTGGTGTAGATGATACATGCTTGAATTCTTTCCCTTACAAAATGGCAATCAGTCTCAATGTGTTTCGTTCTCTCATGAAACACTGGATTGTTAGCTATGTGCAAAGCAACTTGATTGTCACAGTAGAGTCTCACTTGGCTTCAAGTGTGGTAGAGACAGATCACAAAGCAGTCTTCTGATCCAAACAAGTTCACTAGTTGCAAAAGATAGCCCTGTATTCAGCTTCAACTGAAGAGATTGAGACTGTTAGTTGTTTTTTTGACTTCCAAGAGAGCAAGGCATCACCCAATTTGGTGATATAACTAGTTGTGGATATTCTGGTGATTGGGAAGTTGCCCGAGTTTGAATCACATTATCCTTCCAGCATTAGATTGCTCTTAGATGGAAAGAGTACTCATTTTGCAGGAACTCCCTTAAGATATCTCAATAGATATGTTACCTTAGTTGTGAGATAAAGCTTGTAGCTACAGTTGAGTTAGTGGGAGCGCTTTTAGTCATTCTGGTGCTATGTGGCATATCAGAAGTGACACGCCTATGCTTGGATCCGTAAAAGATCAGTTAAGGGAATTTTCTTGATCAACATTTAGCCAAAAACCACCTATAACGTTAAGAATCACGATCTATAGAGTTAGATCAAAGGTGATGGTTTGACCTAAATGAGAGTACACATAAGAATACATGTATATAATGCCACATGCTCAACACTTGGGTCTATAATGTATGTCATGTTGTGTATTCGCCGTAGAGTCTTGTATGTTTGAAACATGACAAACCAATATTCAGATTTTTGGTAAGAATACCAAATAGAGCTGAAGAGCATCCTAAGATTCTTGCAAAAGACTTATGATGCGTCTTTGGTCTATAGAAGCAAAAATTAGCTAATGTAAAAAGGAATTACATTAAAAGCTAAGCTTCTAATCTAGATAGTAATCTCAGTTATGATATAAATTACAATGACGTTGTAAGTTTGGAAAGATTCCAAATGAGAGGCAGTGGTTGGTACACTATCCAAGCATACTAAGTCCAGGGCTTTACGCAACGCTCACAAGGTCACGCTACCCCAAATGGAGTGTGCATATCACGAACCTCACGCTATCGCCCCTTGCATGGCGAACCCCCGAGCTCGAAATTTCACTAAGGCAATGGACCAACTAGCAAAGGCGACCCACGACTACCACATCTGGGTGTAACCGCTACATTCTCCATTTTTCTCCATCATCATAAGCTATTTACCGGTAACGTGGGATGATCTCCCTTCACCTCAAGATCATGGGAAAGTAACTGCCACGTCGCTTCCCTATATAAGGAATACGCCTTGGAACCACAAAGGTATGATATTCTCTCTAACCATTCTCTGACTCCCTCCTGCCCCTCACTAACTAGAGCGTCGGAGTTTGTCCCCGAGGCCACAGCCTTGGGCCCTTTGTAGGTTTAGGGTTTCATAAAGTGAGAGTATCAAGAACATCAAGTCACAGCATCTCAGAGTCACAGATTTAGGTTATCAGATTGGCACCATCTATGGGAACCGAATAAATTCCATGCAAACTCACAATGTCGAGAACTAGAGAAAACGAGTGTCTGAAAGGTAAACCGAGTGAGGCCAGGAACAACAACCCTGCTCCTCACCAAGAAGACAACGTCTCTGTCCACATAGTTAGAGAAAGCACACATCACGGACATTACCATAGTAACGAAAAAATTGCTCCCTCCAGTGGAGCAGGGGATGTCTGGCAAAATTTGGTACTTCAGCAAAGCAATATCGTCGGCCTCTGCCCAGTGGTGCTTGCGGCCATCACGGAGGCAGTGGTCGATAGCCTCCGTAACACCTTGGCATAGACCCTTAGAGGGGTACTGGACACCGTTGGAAGCATCCCCACTCCACACCAAGCCCCTAGCACATAGCCAGCACCACCTTCGCAGCTAGAAAACGCATTCGACCCAGCCCATACAACCGCGCTTAGCACTCTCGCCAGACATATTGAGTAGATAGAGAAGCGTGAAGAAAGAACCAATGTTTTGCATGTTGCCAGATTGGGCCTGGATCACCTATAGGCTCAACCATTCTCAAAGAGGATCCTCTCGACACCATTACAAGAGTAGTTTCGCTAGATGAAACTTGACGGTTATGATGGGCTCTCTAATCCAGACATACACCTCCAGCGATACATCTCAGCGATCGCTATCGCCAGAGCAGATGACGGTACAATGTGCCGCGCCTTCAGTTCCACGCTTACAAGAGCAGCAGCCGGTTGGTACAACACTCTCAGGGGTAAATAATTCGACTCCTTTAAGGAACTTTCCTTTCCCTTTTCTAATTATTTTATAGGCTCCAAGTCATCTACTGAAGGTCAGACAGCGCAAAGAAGAGCCCCTCGGGGAGTACATCTAACGATTCCAACCTGAAGCAATCCAAGTCCCCAATCTCAGTGAGGAGACCAGGCTCATCGCCGCCATGCAAGGACTCTAATGGGAATCACGGTTTTTCATAGAAGTCAACACCAACCCCACACACAACATGGAGGAATTCATGGTGAGGGCCATCAGGTTCATGCATACTGAGGAGATCGTCAAGCCCCACAGTAAGCTTCCATCCGGTGAGACCAGAGCACAGGGCCCGTGCGGCCAAGACAACAGAACAGGGTCAAAGTGCGTCTAATTCATGTCAAGGCCCTCGCGAGACAAAACCTACCAAGCACTCCCGCCTCTCAGATACTCTCGTACCAACATCCTTCACATGCTGGAAAGGAAGCTTGAGGTTCCAAAGTGGCCCAACCCACTGCCCAAGTGGGCTACCAACCAATCCAACAAGTACTGTTGCTACCACCATGAAAAAGGCCACGACACCGAAGACTACATAGAACTCAAGAAGATGCTTTCTGAAATGATCTCCTAAGACAGGCTATCTGAATTCATCCTGCGCGACCGCTCCCCCCGCAGAGAATCACCGAGGGGTCATAAATATGATGGAAACCATGACAGCGATGACTCAGAAACTCAAAGGAATCATAGACCACAATAGAGGGACGGCAAACGTATCCCACTGCCCGCCGTCCGCATATACATTATAACCCAGTGCAAAGGCGCTCCTGCGAGGCGTTATTATATGAGGCAGATTTTCTAGATTGAACACTCTTCAACCCATCTAATCCACCACCATGATGAGACATCAGTGGTGGTTCCCCACTCAGAGCCTCTGGTAATCACAGCTCGCATTGCCGGCTGGGATACAGACAGGATCATCATGGATACAGGTACAAATGCCAATGTCATCTATAAGCAGACACTTCAGGCGGCCATGGTTCCCCTCTCGCGCATCCAGTTCACAAAGGGAGTAACCAACGGTGTAGGCAGGGAGGAAATCCTTACAATTGGGGCAATCACCCTCCCATTTATGATGATGGTGACCACGGAACACGGGGACAATGTCTGTAACTCCAGTTTCATGGACTTCATTGTGTTTAACCTACCATCGCCTTACAACATGATCATTGGAAGGCCCACGCAGGCAGAGTTCCATGTTCATCCCTAAGACCCTGCAACTCCTTCACTTGGGCGGCATCACAGATGTTGGTGAACTTTAAGAATTCATTAAATTGCTCCGCCACCGCATACCCCTTCACCGCCACCTACACAAAATGAAAGTCAGGTAAGAAAACCAAAAGAACATGATTCAAAGTAGCCTCGCTTACTCTTAAGTGCAAGGCTACTTCTTCTGTGAAGCCCTGCCATATAGAGTCCAGGGTCCTCTTGGCCAAGACGCAGTGATAGGGAGTGTGAAGACCTTCTAAACATGACAACAAGGTCTTCTTCCCTTCTTCCAAAAGTGATGAATCATGGGAAAGAAGGAAGAGTGGGTCCTAGGCCTCCGCAATATCCTGGCCCTTGTGCCAAAACACTTCTAGCCTTATCATCTCACGGGCCCTCTGCAAAGCTTCCAGATTTGCAGTGACCCTAGGCTCACACGACCTCAAGCGTTTATGCTCTAAGAAGTGCAATAGGATACTGGGTTTCTGCAGCTCCGACCCCGAGCACATGACATTAATGATATTCTGGCGATCAGCGAACCAAACATCAACACCTACACAAAACAGATTAATGCACCATTACAACCACCCAAATACCAACATGGTCTGCATGCATACGTAACCCTAGAAACACTTACCGATCTCCTCAGTAGACCCTTCAGCATTCCTGATAGGTACATCAATAGCAAAGGTAACCTCTGGCTATGAGCTTGAGCCCGCCACTGACATCGAGACCTTGTGCCCCTCGCCCGCTTCGACCCCCCGCACTAAGTGAATAGACCAATCAGGAGTCACGTGCTAGATAACAAGCCCCCCAAGGCCAGCGGCAGCAGCCCCCTCTACAGCATCGTCTCCGCCGTCCTTACCACCAGATGTGCGAACATCAGGGACAGGGACAACAGGGCCAGGTAACGTAGCCACAGTACTCGCAGAACGGCCAACTTCAGGAGACATCTGTGACACACCATCCTAAACAATGCCACTCGCCTTCCATGAGGAACCAACCTTAAGTAATCTTCACGCTAAGAGTAGCACACCTGTAGAAACCTTGGGGGGCCTTGATCGTCATGATATGGGCATTGGTAAAGGAGAAGCAACCTCTAACCCAGACATGGACTGGGGAGACACCACTAACGTGTTATTCTAAGGGCCAGAGAAGACACCACATCGCTAGTTGTGAAAAACACTTCGGCTGTGCAGTCCGGAAGGATAGCCTGGACAGGCTCACCACCCGCACCGGTCGAGGCTGCGCAACTGACACTTGAAGCATTTGTTGCAAGCATCAAGACTTCAGCAACATGAGCATCGGGAGACTGTGGAGCCTTGCCAGCCCCTGTCGGCGCTTGGCTCTCAATTAGTACGGGGGCCGCAACAACCTTAAGCGCGGCCACTCGATGACCCTCCACTGGCTGCCCAGCCACAGAAGTTGACGCCTTAACTTTCCTCCTCTTCACCTTGCCCTGCAAGGACACCCCTGCGTCGTTCACCGCGCACTTTTGGGGGGACTTGATCTCCCCCAATGACTTCATGGCCCCCACCGGACCTTCACCATGCGTACACTCAAGATACACCTTCATTATGGTGGGCGGGGCCAGCCTTGTCCTGTCCAACTCCGCATCAGGACATGGTGGGTCATCTAGGAAAAGATCAGAGTCAGATGATAACAAATTTTATCAAGAAAAATTTGATGAGACAATTACCCCTAGGACCCTCCAGTGCAGCAAACAAGGAATTAACCATGGCCCCACCCTGCCCCAGATTCCACCCCTTATGAGGGAGAGGAACAGACGCATCCACAAGGTGCACTGTGCTCAGACCCACCCAGCGCAAGACCACTTCTTTAAGACATTCCAGCTCGAATGAGAACAGCACATCGCAAGCCCTCCTGGAAAAAATATCATCCAGCCAAGACAGAAGGGTAACATATCCCTGCCACCTCTGGCCCTCGCGACGCAGGACAGGCCTCACGGCTTTCGCGTGCACAGGCCCATGGTTCTTGACAACCAGGAGCCTCCACCTTGGTCACCGCACAACAGAGAAGAAGTATTTGTGCCAATCATGGAAGGATCACTGCGGCACCAAACAACCAATGAAGCTGTTACCACCCACATTTATGGGAGTAACGTGGAAACAATGATCGCCAGTATGCAAGTCTAGTCAGTAAAACTGAAGGAAAACATCTGCGAAGGCAGGAACGCCGGCCATCTTGCACCCATAGAGTAAGCAAAGATTTGGCCAAACATGTTCTGCCCCAATTGTGACGGCAGAACTCTCCACCAGGAACACAAGTCTTGTAGTATCTGGGGGATGGGCATCTGAAGCCCCTCCAAATGTTGCACTGGAAAGAGAGGCATAACCTCGTTCTCCTTGTTCTCTTCCATCACCGCCAGCCCTGTAGAGTTGAGAATGCCCTGCCTGGTTAGCCAGGACTCAACAACCTCCCCAGGCCAAAAGTACTTGCTAACTTAGCTGCCCAACTTCTCACCGGAAAGAGCAGTCCTCTCCAGAGGATGAACGACAGGACACACAACCTCTTTACGGGCCATGATCTACAAAACACAACAAGAAAAAGAAAGAAACAGGAGGAAAATTAGCAGAAATACCGCTCAGGCATTTCCACAAACACCTAGGGTGTAAAGTTCAGGTCCCCTTACCAATGACTGGCCTGGTAAAAAATGCATTGGTGGTACCAGAGACAGGAGAAATGCCGAAAGATGCAAAAAAAAGGACGTCTAAGGCAAAGTCGAACGGTCATGCACAATCAAAGTTCAAGCAAAAAGGACGAGACTAAAGTGATAACTTTTTGAAACCCCACGCTATTTTTATAGGGATTCAAAATTCAAATGGTGAGGAGTCAAATCGAAACTCACCTTGAGCCGTACATGTGTCACAATGAGCAACGGATCAAACAACCAGGGGAAATGAACCGTCTGTAGAGAAATATCTGCTATGACACACATCAAGGATTACGCCACTAGGACGTGGAGTACAGGAGCCCACCCATACTCCGCCTATGGGGAGAGGCTCCTTGGTATACTATCCAGGAACCCTAAGTCCAAGGCCTTGCGCAACACTCGCGAGGTCACGCTACTGCAAAGGGAGTGCGCATATCACGAACCTCACGCTATCGCCCCTTGCATGGCAAAACTCTGGGCCTGACATTTCACTAAGGTAATGGACCAACTGGTGAAAGTAACTCACAACTACCATGTTTGGGTGTAACCTCTACATTCTCCATTTCACCCCATTATCATAAGCCATTTACCGATGATGTGGGATGATCTCCCCTCACCTGAAGATCATTGGCAAGTAACCGCCATGTCGCTTCCCTATATAATGAATGCGCTTTAGAACCACAAAGGTATGATATTTTCTCTAAGCATTCTTTGACTTCCTCTTTCCCCTCACTAACTAGAGAGTCAGAGTTTATCCCTGAGGCCACAGCCTCAGGCTCTTTGCAGGTTTAGGGTTTCATCAAGTGAGAGTATCAGTAACATTATTACAGCATCTGAGAGTCACAGATTTAGACTATCAATAGTCATATCAACAACATTAGTATAAGTTCATTAATATCTCTAATGTTTGCGTTGAGGTCATTTGATAAGAGAAGTTCCTTATAGAGCTTGTCTTGGTACCAAAGGTAGTTTGACCTGATCGAACTCCATTGCGAGAACAGTAGAGTAATCACTCAAATTAAGGGATTTCAATCTCACCAGTTGATAGCCTATATCTGTGGCTCCCAAATGCTGTAACTTGATGTTGCTGACACTCTCCTTGAATAGTACCCCGTACCTGTAAAATGACCTGAGGTGGCGACCTCGGGGACAAACTCTGACGCTCAAGTCAGTGAGGTGTAGGAGGAGTTGAAGAGAAAATCCAGAGAGAATATCATCTCTTTGCCTGTCAAGGCGTTCTCCTTATGTAGATTCGCACATCCTATGATCTGAGATAGTGAAGTGTTTTGCATGATCCCGAGTAGTGGGCAGTTATCCCATGATCCCGATTAGTGGGAGGTTGTGAAGAGGCGAGATGGAGGGTGTGGTGGTCACGTCCAGATATGGTGATCATGGAGTTTCCATCGCGAGTCGGTCCATTGCCTTATGAAATATGTTGAAGGGATCATCGCGTGATGGATCGACCTTATGGACTTTCCAACATGCATAGTTTATATGCGATGGTGTGGCCTCACGGGTCTTGTGCGAGGCCCTAGCAAGAGTGTGCTTGTGTAGTGTACCAAGGAGCCTATCCGCAGGCAGAGTATAGGCAGGGTCTTATACTTCGCATCACAGTGAAGCAGCCTTATATTCCGCATCACAGTGAATCAGACCCTACCACCGGATCACCTTAAAATGGCATCAGAATCATTGCTTGTGGTGGCACATGTACGGAAGAAGCTTTGCATCGGTTTTCCTTCCCGTATTTTGAATTTTGAACTGATGTATAAATTGGGAGAGATCTAAAAAATACAATATCTTTGAGGCTTTTGGTTTCTATGCTGCGAGCATGTATAACCATTGACTCTTTTTATCGGTGTCACTTTTTCTGCATTTCCAGCTTCCTATTGTTTCTTCGACGTTATTGCCTTTCCATTAGCAGGTTTAATATCGGTAAGTGTTTCCGGTCGTTGTACTATAGGTGTTCGTTGAAATTCTTGAGTGGTGCGAGTTCATAATTAATTTGTTTCTTCTTTAGTTTTGTGTTGCAAATATGGCACGTAGGGAGGCTGCTTGTCCCGTCATTCACTCCTTAGAGCAGACTACCCTCACCGGTGAGAAGCTGGAGACTGAGGTCAGCAAGTACTCCTAGCCCAGTGAAGTGGTTGACGCCTGGCTTACCAGACAAGGTATTCTCTGATTCGTTGGGATGGAAGTGATGGCTTAAAATAAGGAGAAGGAGGTGATGCTTCTTTTCCTAGCCCAACTCTTTGCTGGGCTTCGGATGCCCATCCCCTAAATAGTCCAACATCTCTGCGCTTGGTAGAGGGTTCCGCCCTCGCAGCTTGGGCCCAATGTGTTTGGTCAGATTACCGAGTACACCGTGGTGTGTAAGATGGCTGATGTGGCTTCTTTTACGGAGGTCTTCCCACGCTTCTATCGGTTAGATCTACGGTCTGGGGGGCATTGCTTTTACATTACCCCAATAAATGTTGGGGGTAACAATTACATTAGTTTTTGGGTGCCCCTGAGGTCGTTCCACGATTGGCATAAGTATTTTTTCTTCATTGCGTGGTAGGCAGAATGGAAGTTCCCCGTTATGATGAATCAGGGGCTGGCGCACGCGAAGGCTGTGAAGCCTGTCCTATACCGCAAGGGTCACAGGTGGAAGGCGTATGTTACGTTGCTTGCCTGGGTAGAAGATGTCTTTTCCAGGAGGGCTTGCGATGGGTTGTTCTAGTTTGAACATGACTGGTTGGATAAGGTAGTTTTGGGTTGGCCTGGTCTCAGCACGGTGCACCTCATGGACCCGTCTGTGGCCCCTCCTCATGACGGGTGGAATCCAAGGCAATGAGGAGGCGTGGTTGATGCTCTTGAGGTTGCGCTTGTGGGGCCTAGACGTAATTGTTGCAATTGAATAGTCTCTAATGTTAGTTATATCTCTGAACCTTGACTCAATGCAGATGATCCTCCGCGCGAGGAATCTAAGTTGGACCGATCCAAACTAGCAGCTCATGCCACGTTGAGGCTGCACTTAGAGTGTTCGCATTGTGATGTTCTGACGGGGGTCACCAAGTCCTTGGGGGAGATTAAATCTTCCTGGAAATGTGCTGGAAGTGGCGCAGGTGTTCCCCTGCTAGGTGAAGCGAAGAGAAGAAAGGTGAATGCCTCATCATCTGGGGTCACCATGTCGGTAGAAGGGCATCACACAGGTTCTTTAAAGGTTGTTAAGGTGCCCGTGTTGGTTGAAAACCTAGAAGTGACAGGGGCCGGTGGGGCGCAACCGCAATCTCCTCACATTGATGATGACCCTTTACTCGGTGATGGTCAGCTTGTGCAGGCAATCTCGGTGTACGCAGCTGAAGCACCCATTAGTGTTTGTCGCAACCCAACGCGTGGAGAGGATGGTATGCGGTTAGCATCGCCTTCAGTGAAGCCTACGAAGCTTTCGGTGGGTGCCCTTCTATTGGCGTGAAGGCTAGCCAAGGTTGATGCATCGAGGAAGGTGGGCGGCATTATTGAGGCTACAATGCTGGTGCTTGAGGAATGCCCCTCCTCTGAAGTGGTTGAGTTGGCGAGAGCCCAACCTATAATACAGGCTATTAAGCTACATGCGACGGGTACTTCTGCCTCTGGGGGTCCAAGCGGCAATGGCAATGGTGTATAGGGGGTTGTTACTGTCAAGTCTTATAGGGTGATCCGTGACCCCGTGCATTTGGATTGGTCAAGAAACTTGTCGCGCGGGGTTGAGGTAGGCAATGACGTAGGATGGGTGAATCCGTGTGAGGCTTCGACATCGTTGGCTGTGACTACGACTACCAAGGTTCCCCCTGCTACTGATGTGCATGTCAGCCCCATTGATGGGTCTTCTGTGGAAGGCAGTAAGTGCTTGTAGGGTCGCATATCTTTGCAGGGTCTTTTTTTTTTATTATTTGTGTTAGAGGTAACGGTGCTCTAATCTGGAACCGTGTAGGTGAAGGTCACTGGTTCAGCGGTAGTCGACATATTATTGATATTTTGTGCCGGGGCTCGGGGTTGCAGGAGGCCGGTGTTCTGTATCACTTCTTAGAGCAGAAATGCTTGAAGTCTCACGAGGCAAAGATGGCTGCGGATCCTACTGCGCTGAAGGCCATCCGTGAGAGCATGAGGCAGCAAGTCTTCGCACGCGAGGGTAGGGAGATGTCGGAGGCTTGGGACCCAGTGTTCCTCCTTTCTAATGATTCTTCACTATTGGAAGGAGGGGACGACACTTTGTTATCTTGTCTGGAGGGTATTCGCACTCCTTATGACCATGACTTGGTTCAAAAGACGTTGGAGGCACCAGGCCAGGGTTTCACAAACGCTGCGATCTTGCATTTTAGGGTAAGTGAACTGACTTTAAATCATCTTTAGTCTTGCTAGTGCCTAACTTGGAGTTTGTTGTAGGCGACGGTGAGGGGGTATGTGGCGGAAGGTTTGTGGGGTGAGTTTCTACAATTTGCTAACATCCGCGATGCGGCCCAAGTGGAGGAGTTGCAGGGGGTGAGGGGGGAGCGCAGTGCCCTGTAAACTCAGTTTAGCACTGCGCAGGCTGGAAATCAGCGTCTTTCGGGGTGCATTGAGCAGCTGGAGAGTTGGTATGTTTTCCAGAATAACGTGAGAGAGAGCATGCGATTTCTTGGCATGCAGAAGAATGATCTGCATAACAAGTTCTAGGAGCATCTTTTCAGGCAAGCAGGGTCACTACAATAGCAAGTGATGGAAAATGTTATCCTAGATGATGCGTTGTCTAGCGTTAGGATAGAGGCCAATGCCTTTCATGATCATGCCCAGCAGGAGGCATCGGTGGCTGTGAAGCTTGCGGAGCAGCAAGCTACCGGCGCATGTCATGCTGCTGATGAGATCGCACAGGCCCACCTTGATGCATGTGCAAATTATGCGAGGGCCGTTTCTTCCTTTTAGGAGGTGGAGAAGGCACTGGAGCTTCATCTCTTTCCCCAAGAAGACGGTGTCATCCCTTCTAGCATCAAGGTGTCCCTGCCTAATAGGCTTGCGCATGCGCAGGAGAAAGTGGAGGAGCTTCGCAGCCAAGCAGAGGCTCGGGCCCAAGGCTTTGAGGAAGGATGGCTCCGCTGGAGGTGGCAAGCCGAGAAGTTGTGTCCTTAACACAGCCTCAATGCGCTGGATGCCACTTCATGCATAGACCCTGATTGTTACAGTCACCATTGACAGATGTTGACTTTCTGACAAGTTTGGCCGGAGGTCAATTTCTGGAATTATCAGGACATTGGTAAAAATGTGCGGAACATCATTTATTGTTAATTCCCATGTCTCGGGAGATCATTGGAGGTCCATTTCCATGGTAATTTGCAATTTGGAATAAGTATGTGAATTCCGAGTCATTTTACCAAAATTCACTTTGGAGGGTAAAATGGTCATTTTGGAAAATTGGACAAAACTGGAATTATGTTGGATACATAATTTGGTGCCATAATTATGTTGAGATTGAGGAGTATTTGTTATGGTTATGGTTGGAGATTAAATTACAATAAATAATGTTTAGTGGTAATATTTAGAGTTATATTAAGTAAGTGTGATAGAATTCATTTGGTTACAAAAACTTTCTCTCTAGTCACCCCTTGAAACCGCCGATTTCTACTCCTCTTCCCTCACCATTTATTGCTTCCATTCTCTCCATTTCTTCACCAAATCATCCTTTCTACTCATGAATTCTTAAAGGTGAGCTTAGATTCATGAGTAACCTATGTTAGAACTTAGATTGGGAGTTGATCAAGCCTCATTTATCTCCTCTCCTTGAATCCAAAAATTGGGCAGCTAGTGGGGCTGATTTGTTCATCAATTTTCTTGACGAATTGTGTAAGGTAAGCTTGGATTTGAAGTATTTTGAAGTGGTAGTAAGCATCTCTCCATGATTCATCAAATTGGTTCAAAATTGGAGCTAGGGTTCATGATGTTCATGAACCATTTTGGGGGGGAGTTTAATTTGATGTTAGAATTGTGTTCTTGGGTGGATTTGGAGCACTTTAAATTTTTGGAGCATTGATCAATTCATTAAGGAACTATGAGCTATGCTTTAAGGGCAATTTTGTGGTGGAGAATTAAATGCTGGTTTTGTTTGGAAGTGTTGGTTAATTTGTGTTCTTTGGTTTCTTGGGAGCAACTTTAATGCATGAAGTTAGTTGAAAATCATCACCTCTGTATGTGTTATGTTTTGGCTGAATTTGTGCTTAAATGTTGAAATGGTTGGTTGATCGATTGGGAGTTGATTGTAGTGTTTTAGTGAGTTTTCTAAGTTCATGAATTGATGTTGAAAGTTGGGAGAAAACATAATTTGTTGAGGATCATGATTTGGCCGAATTTTTGATGGGGTTTTGGAGAATTTGGTCTTTAATGTGGAATTGTGGAATTGTGGAATTAGTGGTGAATTGATGTTGTTTGTGAGTTGTTTGATGATATGGAAAGTTTGGAGAAACTTCGTTTGGTAAATTATAAGTTTGGGCCAATTTTGCTAATTGGAAGTAAGTTGGTAGTTTTGGATTAAAGTTGGAATTATGTTGAATTGAGGG
>JBBYHH010208626.1:0-13419 GCA_038382905.1 Daphne laureola | reverse complement strand
GAAAAAAGTTTAAAAATGGTCAGGTTTTTTGGTCCGCACCTTCAAGGAAGAATTCCACTCCGTCATCATCACCGCCTTCTGACACTGTTCTGACAATGCTTCCGCAGCCTCCGCCGCACCAACAAGAGAGGCGTGGTGACAGAACTTCAGATGGATGTTTATTTGGACTTCACAATGATGTGTTTTGACGGGAAGCCCCTGTTTCACTGATCGGTTCTAGGATAGTTCATGAGGAGCTTTATCAACTTTTTTTGTGAACTACCTGGGAACGAAAAGTGGGACTGAGGCAGTTAGTCTAAACATGCTCAATCTGATCAAGTTTCAGGATTTTCTTCTATGATTCTGAAATGCATAGGTTTTATCATCAGGACATGGACGTCTGAATCTGACATCATGCAAGCAAGGGTAACCTCAGGAAGGGGTTTTCTGTTATAATGTATGTCTGGTTTGTGTTGGTTTGATGATATGATCTGATTCTGTTCTTCTGCTTAGGTTATATGCATTCATGCATTGCATTACACTAGAGAGCCTTTAGGAATACTGTTTCTTGATTTTGTTAGGTAGTTAACCAATTTTGTAGTGCTCTTTCTTCTGTTATAAAGTTTCAGGTTATGTGGGAGATACTTGCCAGTAGCGAGATCTGGTATCAGAGGGTAGGGGTAGAGGCCCCACTCCATTTGGAATGTTGTGAAAGGTATAATGGAACCCGAGGTAACAATTATGACAACCAAAATAATAAGAGAATCACAGAGGGTCTGTGATCGATTTGTAAGGACTCTGTTCTGCTTTCTGATAGGGATTTTCTGAGTGGGTCAGCGTGTCAGTTACAGGAGGACTTTAGTCCTTTTTAGTCAAGTTTTGAATTTTAGGTTAAATACAGTTCTGCAATTATAAGTTCTGACTTTCAGGTTAAAGTCAGCTTTGTGAATATAAGTTCTGAAGGTGATAGTCATCACCTTTAGTATCTGCGTTAGATTAAGATTAGAAAAGGATCCAATAGGCAATGTAAGTGTCATAGTCGTGACCGAAGGACAACAAGTGGAAAAACATTAGGATGCGCAGGTACAACAATGAGTGATACAGAGATGTTAGGAGCTCTCACAGCTGCATGAAGAAACAAGTGGATTGAAGATCTTCTATCAACGAGACCAAGTTGCCTTAGAAGTTTTAGTACCTACTCCTTCGAAGTTTAGTGATGCATGTAGAGTCATAACATCTGGTCTTTGGGTACCGCATCGGGGACACTGCCCATGATCTCTGTTATGCACTATTCAATGTCGTGGTATGGTGTTTCCTAAAATATGTCAAGCTATCGAGAATAAGATGCCAGTCTGATCTAGCACATTCTGCAACAACTCAATACAAAGGGCGTGAGGTAAGGAAACTCTTACGAAGAACAAGTATACAAACACGAAGGTGTAAAGTTACCAAGTAACATCGGATATGTGACATAGAAGATTAGCATGGCCCCTACGAAAGGATTACATGCATAAATTGACCAAATGATCCACATAGGAACGTTTGCCTTCTATATCAACTTCAAGATGATAGACTAATTACAAGACTACGAAAAAGATGAGTGAAGCTTTCAAGATTAGTTCAGTTGATGTTAGCAAGTACCAGTTAGTTCTAGGACTCGGTACTGTCTGTGGTTCCCGGGTTGAAATACCGATAGCTGACTCAGAGCGCAATGAAATGCACCCTACGAGATGCGACACCGCTGTGAGGCTCATGGATGGTAGTCTAAACTACCACTCCTGATGAATAATAGTAGATGGTGGTTCGAGTATGTCATCTTAGTAAGAGTGTTGGTCGGCGGAAGGTGCACCCCGACGGTGTTCTGCCGTCAAGTCAGTTTGTTAGTTCTCTGCAGATTCTGCAGCACAACAAGTGTCATTTGTTCCCGCTCGCATCCGGGAGGTTGGAGTTCTTGTATGCAACATTAAGTTTACATCATATTTCCGCAGTTGTATGACACACTGAGTGACAACCACTTCTGTCATGTAAGACAAAAAATGTGTTACACCCACACCGATTGGAATTTGTTTTATGTTCATACCCTTGGACATCCTGTTCTACTCCTTACACCGTCAAGGTGTTCGGAGTATTGTCTAAACTGGGTTTCGGATAGTGGTCTATGAGTCAGTGTTCAGGCCTATCTGTGAGTTAGAAGATCACATTATCATCGGATTAGACCATCCTTAGTTGGATGACGTCAGTGCTTAGAGGTGCACTATTAAGTTAACGACTTGTAAATCATAGTCTATTCAGGGAGAGGATGTGTAAATGGTTTACTTCAACATGGAAGTGACTTCCATTCTGACATCCTCTACCTTGTGTTGGTTGTTTGAGAATTGTATTTGTGAAGCGTTCAGAGAATTGAGAATTAGGGTCTTAGACCTGTCTAGGAGTCATTTGAGAAGTCATGTCAATGAAATTCTGACTTGTTCATGAAGTGGAAAATGAGCACTGAAATTACTTCCTGGTAAAGATTATAAGCATCGAGGAGTCTAGAATATTAGGGTTGGTTTATCTATCACCCTCCTATTCTGAATTCGTGAGTCAGAATTTTAGAATTTCACAGTCAGTGAGTACAACTCTATAGCTTGTCAGGAGAAGGATAAGTTGTTCGAGATTGAGTTTGAATTAAATTTATGCAGAAGAATGAGGGTTCTTCTTCTAGGAGCTGTTGGTTACCACTAAGGGAGTAGTTTCGAGGTATGCTACGGTAGCCTCGTTCTGTATTGGGTCAACTCACATCTGTGTTCTGATTTGGGGTCAGGCTATGATACTCCATCTTGAAGTTTTGTTTTGTGATAGTTCTGCCCTAACAATCTCTTCCGCATCAGTTCTGTCCCGTGGTACACCGACAAGGTATTCTGATTCTGTTCGATATCTAAGGCTGTTGTTGCAATGGCATGGTGCTACGTTTGTGGACCCCATGGTTTTAACCTCAGGAAGCTTCGAAGGTGTGCATTAATCTCGGTCAAAAGGGTCAATCTTCTGACACATATTAGTGGTATGTCAAGGATTGACTTCACGGTAGTTTGTGATACATCAGTGAGTGTAGTTGTTGCACTAGATGTATTTCCGATTAGGGCAATTCCATAGTACATATTCCTGATATGAAATATGTCAGTTGGGGATGTTCCGCATGTATAAGTTAGGATTAGAGAATCATTGAGGCAACCCGGTGCTGATTGTCGATGTTGGTTTGTGCAGGTAATACCTTTCGAGATGAGTTTAGTATGTTCAGTTTTCTGACACTGCGAGATTTGGAGTCTGAAGATATGTGGTGTGTTAGCATACGTCTGGCTTTGTGAGATCGCATGGGAGTTTGAACTCCATTCCGGCTGGTCGTGGTCCATATGGTGTGGCATGGTTTGAGAGGTAATTATGGCATGCGACTCATTACCCTTCACGCATCATTATCAGATTGATCTGTTCCAAGGGGGAGCATTATGGGCCCATAACCCACAGAGTTTAGGATTCGGGCCATTCTGTTTGGTACTTTTGTACTGGGGACTTCATGCCTGTAATTCAGGCGTTTGGTCATTTTATGGTCGTTGTTTGATGCATCGCCATTCCCATTGTCTGGGAGTTTATAGTGACATGCAGTCACTTTGTGAATCTGTTCAAGTGGTCTGTGATTTGAGATCTAGCCACCTCTCATCTATTCTGCGCTAAACCGTCCAGGTGTTTTCGTCTTGAGGGACTTATGTGATTTCATCCGGAGGGACGTACGTGATAGTTCTTATATTAAGGATACTCTTGGAGGACCAATAGTCCTAAGGGGGGAGAATGTTAGAGACCAACCCAGGACGTTGGTAAATTTTCAGAATATTTTATTCGAGGGTCGTATTCTGTTGGTACCGGGACTCTGACTTAAATGTGCGGGACACATTTTCTGTTAAGTATCATGTCCAAGGACTTCATTTGAGACTCATTTCCGCAGGATTTTACATTTTGGAATTGGTATGTGAATCCCTGGCCATTTTGCAAAAAAATCACTTTCGAGGGCAAAATGGTCATTTTAAAAAATTAGAGGAAAATGACCATTAATTTGGAAGAGAAAGTGATGCAAATGGAAGAAAGAGATAAATTGGCTAAGGTATGATATAATGTACCATTACATGGTATTACATATTATGATATGAGATAGATATATTATAATATGGTTAGTGGAAGACAAGTGTCACTTGAATGTGGTAGAATGATTTTTATATGTTAAGTAATTATGTCACCACCCCTCCATGATACTTGTCGAAAGTTGCGCGGGAGCGGTTTAATTGAGGGAGCTGGTGACGCTGGAATGAAGTTCGTCGAGAGTTGCAGTTCCAAAACCCACCCAATTTAAAAAAATTTCCCGAACTTATGTTTCTAACTCGCTTATTCAGGTTTTTAATCATTCTAGTTTACTTACCGCCTAAACCTGCACCCAGAAACACGTTAGTGGTTTTACAAAAATATCGCGCAATAAATATAGAATTTAAAGTTATACAACAGATAGTAACTACCACCCATTTCATTGGGTGCGGAGTTCCACAAAATATACAGTCATCCCATGTATGTGCATGGTTGCTATACTACAGAGCCAGAATGCTAAAATACCGATAAATGTACTGTGAAGCGGCGATATCCGAGATTCCGCTCACTACCGCTGCTACCGGAGTACCCAAAACAATAATCAGCATATGCATCCGGGATTCAAAAGGGGGCAACAGTATTCAAATGGCCCATAGAGACACTTAAGTCAGCAACCCAGGAAAAGGGCCGCATTAAAAATGGCTGAATGCGTGACACCTGAATGCACACACTTGCAAAACTGAGGTCGTGCCCTCAGCTCATCGCTGCCTGATGGCTTTCCTCTAGGATACTTTCACCACCTGTCCTCTTACACCAACCGCCCCATTTTCCTATCAAAATATTATGAAGGTACCACTCTATTAGACAAAACTATATAAACCTATATCATTCCAACATTTAAGGTAACTATTCACTCTACCCAAGGTCTGGCACATTCTCTTCACCAATTATACTGACTTAAGTATTGAAGGATCCACCGCCGAGAAAAACTCTGGCGTGATCTATAGATACTTTTAATTGTGCAGGATAACCCACCACAATACAGAGATGGAGCTTAATGTAGTCAAGACTAGAAGACAGAGGCTCAACAGTGTAGTGGTCCCCATCAAAGGAGCACCACCAGTTGGTACTTTATCCATAATCTAACTACATAAATTCCCTAACTGTCTAGAAGCTGAGAAATCATGACTCGTTATTTAGTGTTGTTTTCGGCCAACCTAGTTACAAATTGATAATGTGCTATTTTGTTGTTAGATTCAGTGTCACCTTGTTTGTGTACTAAACATGCCTATCTAGCTAGTTATAAATGAAGAACAATGTATTATGCTCCCTTTCTTAAACTAATATCTTATTAGATAGTAGTCGCGGTTAGTATCATTATTGTTAAAGAAGCTTGATGTCATTCACTTATAATCTTGCAATTGTTATTCAATTGATATCACTAATACACTTTTCTGAGTTCCAAGTGAAATACTTAGAAAGGGTGGCAAGCCCTTCTCGGTTGTACTTCATATAAGTAAGGTGAGTGATTAACCATACCCAAGGTATGTACTCTTATTTCCTTTCTATTTTCTGGACTTAGATCCTTGAAGTAATGTATATAACTGTTGGGTCTGAGACCCCTTTCTGGGCGACTGAGGTTATGAACACCTCAGCCATCTATCTGTCTGCTCTTCTTATTTTCCTTGTAGGTTCTCCTGATTTGTTGTTTTGGTTAGCCCTCCTATTAATCATGCCGCACTCGTGCCCTACTCTGATAAATTACATCATGCCCCATGTTTCAAGCATCATTACCCAAAGAATGGTTTATGTGCTGTTGTGGGGATAGTCTTAGTCTACATGGTTATGGTTGATGCTAGGTGTTAGTTATTCATGTTTAGGTGAAAGCATGATTGGGTTTTTATGTTGAGGGCTAAAGTTGTTGCATAGCTCTAACACAAGGCCCTAAGCTTTCCACCGGCCCAGCATGACTCCTAGATTAAGAAGATCATGTATAGGCTCAGGAGCAACCACACCATTTATGTTATGCCTTATCTATTTACTTGAACTTGTTTACGTTGCTTGAACCCTGACATGTTTCCAAACCCGAGTGTTAAACAACTAAAAGCAACGTAGGATAAAACACATAGCAACCATCCCCTAGGACCAAACATGCTTTTATTACTAATATGTTTAACAAGTGTGTAGGGCATAAGAAATGCAACATAGCTGTAAAACCAATACGGGAGCTGGAGCTGGAGCTGGACCGAAGACAAAGCGATAGGGGGGAACGTCCTCATACTTACCAGAGTACTCACTTGGTTTCCTTCTTACGAAAGGACCCTTTCGGCCTTTCGTACTGAGGACCCCTTTTGAGTCTCCGTTAAGAGGTTGCATTTTCCCCACGGGAGTGCTAGCCACTCCTCTAAGTACCCCGAACCGTTTTTTTCTCCTCCTTTTCTTCCTTCATAAGTTACTTAGCTTATAAATTATTATACTTGTTACTCATTCCCCTTAATATAACTTGAAGGGAACCTGGTGATATCTCAAGTCTGGAAGGGAGATACGAAAAGGAAGGCTCGGGGACTGAAGAGAAGAGCTATAAAGTAACGAGAAGACTTAGACTCTACTAGGTTTGTAAATGATTTTGTACTAGTTTTTTTTCTTTTTATTCCAACGCACTTACTTAAAACCTTAAATCTGTATTTAAAGTTCTTGGGAGCTGTGATTCCAAATCCAGTTACCCGATTGCCAGATTTGGGGTCACAACAACTTAGATGCTTTAGAATCTGGTCAGAGCCTCCAATCATGAGAGTAAATGATTTTCTGTGAATCAAATATTATAAATAATTTTTATTAGATCAATAATATGGTTTTATTTCTTTCCTAGCTCAATTTTAGTTACTTCAATTACTTGGTGTATAAGTTTAGGCACCATTACTAGAAGTCAAGTTGTTAAATTTGATTTCTAGTTAATCTAGTATTTTATGCTCAATTACGAGAGTTCAAGGTAAAGCAATATCTCTATCCTAAACTACTACAACATACTCTTTCTGTTCAAAAAATAATGAAATGTTTGGTTTTTTATGTTCATTTGATTTCAATTTATCTACATTATTTTAAAGTAGAAAAAATGTAAATAAAATATGTTTGTAAAATAGACACAGGAAATTTTCATTTGTATACAAAAGTTTTAAATTTATATTTCAAAATGATTGAAAAATAAAATTATAGATTAAATGCTGAAAAATAAACGTTTCATTACTTTTGAGACGGAGAGAGTATTTAAGAAGACCGTTGTTTTCTTCAACGACATGACTCTGATACCATTCTATAACATCTCTATTTTTATAACCCAATTTTTGGGAAAATTTAAAAAAAAATTAAGCTTGGAAAAACTTTTAGAAAAATGAGAATTATTTATCAGATTAATAAATGAAAGCGTTACTAAAATCATACGATAAAATAAGTAAAGAATACATAAGTTTGTAATATCGCAACATAAATGAAACAACTTCCCAAAATAAAGATAGAACAAGCTATGTCGAGCGACTACAACGCATTGTCAACTAGAGTCCGCTCCTCTTCATAGTATTCATATTCTGACTCCAACTCAGTGAGCTCAGGATAGTACTGCTCATCAGAGTAATCATTTGAAATTGTAAGCGGTGAACGTCCATACCCTCAGTAAGAGGAGTGTAGCAGGACTTTCATTAAGGTTCTCATACGTTCTCAAATAAATAAGACTACAAACAATGAGGACTAAGTACGA
This sequence comes from Daphne laureola, assembly GCA_038382905.1. Taxonomy (NCBI): domain Eukaryota; kingdom Viridiplantae; phylum Streptophyta; class Magnoliopsida; order Malvales; family Thymelaeaceae; genus Daphne; species Daphne laureola. The sequence goes on along the minus strand of JBBYHH010208626.1, from coordinate 5,582 downwards.
TCTATTAATAAAGATAATCCAATCATTCGAGTATGAGAAGAATTAAAAATCATGAGTATGTCTAGTAAATGTTGGTCACATGTCTGATACAATAATTATTTGTTTTTTTATCATTACCAATAAATATCGTTGAACGACCTATAATGGGTGTGTACATAACCCACTGTTAGAATGTTCTGCCAGCAGAGCCGCTAGGGATGCTGACAATCGTCCTAGAAGATACCCATCCGGGGAAGAGCTTCTCGTGATCTCACTTCACAAGTCTGGTCTTCGCTCTAGCTTGTGAAGCCAGAGCACTACCTAACGGGTCTACACGTCCAAAATCACATAGATCGGGTCTGCGTGTCCGCCGTGATATGTTCGGATCGTCCGGTCCGAACCACTCCACTCCTCACACTAACGGTAGTCAGGTCATGAGGTGTGAACTATGCGCCACTCCCTCATACCTCATTCATTTCCCTAAAGTTAGCTCATGAAGTCTAGTCTGATCGCTACTCCCTCATACCTAACTCGTTAATCACTTGAAGTGTGTATGTTTGGTCTGCAAGTGCAGGTCATACCACACATACTCCAGTGAAGAACGACGTCATTCATTATGTTATGTCACGCTGAATTAAGTCATGCTTGTTTGGTAGGTCTGCCACACAAACATACCTAACCCGTTAATCACTTCAAGTTATGTGCATCCCATTAGACACATAACTCTAAATGTTTAACAACGTCTAGACTAGTTGGATTTTATCTCTTATGATTATGCACGTATCATTCAATAACTGAATGTGTCAACCGTTTGTGATACATATCATCTAAATTTCTATTAGTTCTTTAATGTGATGTATGACCTAGACATTCTACTTTTAAACTTTATATCTTGTTACTTGCATGATGTCATGACAATAAATTATTCGTTAGTTGAAACTCGCTTATATCATCTCTCAATCTCGTGAGTTGTTTAATACAAACTTTTGTCTGTTGATTTCGCGTCTAAGTATTTAACTACCGGCTTTATACAAGTTTCATAGTTCTAAGCATGAAAATCCGAAACACGTCATTATCATTTTGCGGGCCTAAACACGGTACTAGCGTTCCTCGGGTCTATACATGATACTAGATTCATTTAGACTCTCCGGTCTTAACATGATACTAATGGAGTTCAATTAACGATCCTAGCATGATGCTTACGAGTTTTCTTTTAAGGTACCAGCCCTAACATGATACTAGCGTTTGCATACAACAATCACCGTACAATAATCAAAGATCCAAACATAGTTAAAGTTGTAACCTGAAGTACATAACTAAGAATTATACTCAAGGTATCAAGAAATTAATATGTTACACTACCCGGGTTATCCGTTCGTTACTTTGTGAATTTAACCGAGTATTTAACTTAGAGTTCATTATTCAGTATCTTATTTACGAAAACAAAAGAGAACTATAGTGAAAAACTCGTACGCTACCCCTTACAAGGATGTAGCTGGGAGTAGGCATCCGCTACGAATCAAGGATGGTCGGGAACGTCGGTTGAAGTCGATGCTCAAAATTGAGAACCTAGCGGTAATAAGAATTTAAAGAAATAATATTAGAGATTTCGTTATTACGAGCTTATCGGTACCGGATGATAAGATTCACACAAATAGAACATAGGCTTTTACGGTTTTTGAATTGTCTATGATGGTTCAAGGTAAGATTTGGGTAAAAATGAAAGTCTGAAAATTGTTTTAGGGCTTTTAGGCACAGACACAAAAATTTAGGCACAAGAAACTATTTTTAAGTAGGCAAAAAGAATATTTAATACTATAAAAAAATTAAAAGTTGAATTTTTTTTTATAAAAGTTATAAACCATTAACAAAGAAATTTATAAATAAAATTAGTAAGTTTCACAACTTTAATAAATATATAAAAAGAAAGAACAAAACACAAGCTCAAAGTAAGAAAATACAATTTTTATAACTATATATAAAAAGAACAAAAAATAAAGTTAAAAAAAAAAAAATAAGAAAGTATGAAACTTTAAAGAAAGTGAAGAAGCTTTAAAAAATTAAAACAATAAATATTTTAAAAGAACTAACTCAAAAATATAGCTTTAGTGTCTCAAAAGGAAAGGTTTTAGACTTAATGGAGGGCTGGATTGACACTTTCTGGAACTAAGGGGCTTAAGTAATATACAATAACAAGTAAAGGGAAAACAGACCTAAATTGTAATTTTACCCAAAACACATAGAACTTCATCTTCTTCCTCGTGACTTGCCGGCGTGTTGCGGCGGCTGTGACGAAGGCGTCAGAGACGGCGGCGACGATCAATTCCGGCGGCGTACTTGCTCCTTTCTGGTGCGCCGTTGGACGATGGAGGCGATGGTGGTGGTCTTGCGGCCAACGGAGCTCCGGTTGGTGAGAAATCGGCGTTTGTGTCGGAAACGGTTTCCGGCTTCGTTCTCCTCCATTTTCGCACCTACGGCGACGAGAGAGGATGGGTTGGTGGTGGAGTTTGGTGGTGAACACTCCAAAATTGGATGAGAGTTGGAGATGGCCGATTTTTGTGAGTTCCTTTTTTTTTTTCTTCTGGTTTTTCTTCTTCAATTCTTCCTCAATTCGGTTCTAATTATAGAGGAGATAGAGTGGGAAGATGGGCTTGATGATGTTTGAGTCTCAAAGTGGTTTGATGGATGGGTAGAGAGAAGAGTAGAGGGATCAAACGCGTGATGAAGTCGTCGGCGTTCTTTCCGCCAGAATTTGTTCTGTTTTTCGTTTATTTTTTTAATTTAATTAACTATTTAATTAAATAACTACTCCTTAATTTTAATTACCCCTTAATTACTACTTTTATTTACTAGATTTAATTAACTAATTGCTCCTAACTATTTAAAAGACACCCAATTAAATTCTATATTAACAAAATAAAAGACTAGAAGAACAAAATTTACATAAAATATTACAAAGTATGAAATAAGAGAAAATAAACATCACAAAAATTGAAATCTACCGCGTCCTAAAAAAAATACCAATTCAGACCGTAATTTTTAGGGTTATTACATCCTACCCCTCTTAAAACAAAATTTGTCCTCAAATTTGAAAGGTGAGGATGAAGCATGACCTTAAAGGTATGAGAACTTCTTTAGTAGTGCATCTTCGACCTCTTAAGTGACATCTTCTTCTCCATGATGATTCCAAATGATCTTCACCAACTTGATGACTTTGTTGCGTAACACCTTCTCTTTTGTGTCCACAATGGTTATTGGTTTCTCTACATAAGTCATATCATCATTCAACTGTACTGACTACTAAGGTATTGGGTGAGATGGGTCTAGGTGCTTCTGAAGATTACCGAGATGAAACACGTCATGTACGTTAGCCAAGTTGGGTGGTAAGGAAGGTCGGTAGGCTAGATTGTCAGCTCGTTCAAGGATCTGATCAAAAGGACCGATGTAACGAGGTGTTAGCTTTCCCTTTACCAAAAATCATTGCACACCTCTGATCGGTGATACTTGTAGGAACACATGAACGCCTACCTCAAACTCCAGGGGTTGATGTATATGATCAACGTAACTACGTTTTCTGTTCTGCGTTGCTACCAAATTCACTTGAATCAATTCAATCTTGTCTGAGGTTAGTTGGACCAAATCAAGACCTAACAAGGGCCTGTCTTGAATCTCTTCCCAACAACTGGAGTGCAACAAATCCGCCCATACAACGCTTCATATTGAGTCATCTGAATACTGACATGATAACTGTTGTTGTAAGCGAACTCTACGAGAGGTAAGTCTTGATCCCATGAGTCTTTGTGATCTAAGGCACAAACCCTTAACATATCCTCAAGTATCTGAACAGTCCTCTCAGATTGTCCTTCTGTTTGAGGGTGAAAAGTTATACTCATGAAAGTGGAAGTACCCATTTGCCTCTGGAATGCTAGTCAGAAATGCGAGGTAAACCTCGGATCTCTATCAGAAACAATATTGCTCTTAGGCATTCCATGAAGTCGCACTATCTCTGCGATGTAAAATTCTGCCAACCGGTTTACGAACCAAGTCTTTTGGATAGCCGATAAATGTGCTGATTTGGTCAGGCGATCGATGATCACACAAATGGCATTATGTCGGTGCCGGATTGTGGATAGTCCAACCACAAGCTCCATGGTGATGTTATTCCACTTCCAGTGAGGAAATCACCAATGGTTGGAATAATCCTTCGGGTCTCTAATGCTCTGATTTAAACTTTTGACAGGTTAAACAACTAGCAATGAATTCATCAATATCCTTCTCCATGCTATTCTAGCAAAATATCTTTTTCAGATCATAATACATTTTGGAACTTCCAGGTTGAATAGTCAACTTTGATCCATGAGCCTCAACCAAAACTTCCCTTTTCACATCGTTGTGTCCAGGAACTACCAATCGACGTTGGAATCTGAGAGTGTTATCATCATCTACATTGAACCCCGACTGCTCTAAAGTACTCCAATTATGATATTCTGAGTCTATCTTCTGAGCTTCCTTCACCTTCTGGATCAAGGTAGACTCCACTCGTATATTGGCTAGGAAGCTCTTAGGTGTATGAGGTCGAATGGCAAGACTTAACTGGCGAGTAAAGTCTATTTTTAGTCTCTTAACTATTACACGTGTCCTATTTTAGTCACATTTTGAGAATTCGTCCTATTGTGATCCTAAAGTTGTGTTTTTTGTCATGTTTTAGTCATTCTGTCAATTATTCTGTTAACTATTCTGTTAATTTAATAAAATGATGAAAATACCCTTTCTTTACTTAGAACTCACTCCCTAAATTTATAGAATTCTATCAATTTTATCCCAATACTTTTCCATCTTCTCAACTTTACCTATTTTTCTTCCTCATATCATCCAATATACTACCTTGTAAACAACAATTAACTAATCAGGATATAAATCTCACCAACAAAAATTATCCATTCATGAGGGCAGAAACAAGAAAAAAAATAAAAAACACAAACATGACCTCACACCACCGCCATCAGTGTGCCTGGGTAGAGAAGATAATGACCGGCGGTGACAAATCCGACGTGACCCCGTCATCGCCATCAATGGGTCCAACCAGAAAGCCGTCATCTACCTCTCCACCATCTTCCTCACCCTCACCGCCCTCATTAATGGGTCCAACAAAATCGTGTTTCCGGGCCACCTGCTCCGTCAAGTACATTTGTCTCCTCTGTCTGTACGCCCAACCCCTTCGTTCTACACCACCACCCACGACTCAACCTCCCTAATCTCCTTCACCAGAATCGATTGATCACCGATCGGTCGTTCTAGCACCCTCTGCCACTAGATCTACTTTTTGCGGAATGAATCTGAGCCAATGAAGAAACGGTGCCGACTACGTTGACGGAGAACATTGAGCTCATCCAGAACTAAGTGGAGATGATAGTGGGGAGAGAGGTGTAGTAAACAACCGGGGAGAAATTAATCCACATTGTCTTCTCCGATGAAATCGATTCCACCGGCGATGACTCTTTCAAGAGACCCGACACCTTGTTCGTCGGACCAACCATCGGCACCTTGTTTCCCGATTGCTCTCTTCGCTTGTTTGCTTCAGATTTAGAGTTTTGTTCAACATT
>JBBYHH010208516.1:0-13421 GCA_038382905.1 Daphne laureola | reverse complement strand
CAGTAAACTGAATTACTTTGGGTAGCCAACAGCTAGATCAACCATGTTTGCTGTTCTAAATCAATTAATTCAACACACCCCGCCCTCCCCAACCTTGGCCCCATCGCGAAGCTAGCCCCAGCTTTGGCCGATCGCAAAGCCAGATCTGGCGCTGCCTTCATGACGTGAACGAAGCTGGGAATGGCAGGCCGCAACCGGACAAAGTCAACGGTGCGAGATGGGCCAATGCGAATGCTGGTAGCGCGGGATGGGCCGACGTGATGGCTGGGCAGCACAGGATGACCTTCGATCTAGGCACGCGATACTCGATCTGGCTAAGAGGTAGAGGTGGAGTTGGGGCATGGTTGGTTCGATTGGAACGGTTGGTAGAAAGCTGAGGTGGAGTGGGGCATGCACGACGATGGGTGGGTATGGCCGATGAGGGGTTGTGGTGGGCTGGGGCTTGTTGGTTCTGGCCGGCCGTAAGGAGGTTGGCTGGGCAAGGAGGTCCAGGCTTGGTAAGTGAGAAAACAATAAGGATGGTGTGGTTGTAAAGTTAGAACTATTTCAGGTTTATTTGTAGTTTTGTAAAGAAATTGGTGATAAATTTAATACTCCGTTCGGTCTGTAAAAGATGAACCATTTATTTTTGCTGTTTCAAAATTCAATGTTTGACTTAAATATTTATAAAAAAAAATAGTGCAAACAAATTCTAAAAAATTATATTTAGGAAACTTATATTGCAAATTATGAAACACATAAAAAATATTTAACTTTAGATGTCTAAATATGGATGAAAAAAAATCATAGATTAAATATTGTAAAACAACTAAAACAAATGGTTCATCTTTTAGAGACCGAAAAGAGTATTAGATCTAGACATTTTAGTAATTTTCACACTTTAACGGTGATTTTAACATGGAAAATAACGGAAGGACTAACGATGCATACAGTTGTAATTTACGGGACCAAAATGATACAAAATCTTAAAACATGATCCAAATAGGACAATCGTGTAACTTAATAGACTATGAATTAATAAAGGCTTAATTATTGTTTACTCCCCTGAACTATTGTGAATCGCTCTCTTTGATCCATGTACTATAACTCGGAGCTACTCAGTCCTTCAACTATTAACATCGAGGCAGTTTGGTCCTTTGACCGTTTTCACTGTTAGTTGACCTAAGAAGAAATACCTAAAATGGTCCCCAAAATTTCGTGAACCTTTCATAGATACCCAAAAGTATAAAACTTTGCGATCTAATTCATCTCCAAATCTCTCCCCTTTCTTCTTTCTCGATCCTCCCCAACACATAAATTATTGGTTTGGCCCCATTACATCTTTTTTGTATACTATTGACCTAAAACTTTTAAACTCGTACAAATTAGGCATTAAACCGTCAAAGACTAACGCTGTTAATTCCATATGTGACAAGTTACTGAATCAAGGGACCAAACTGCCTCGATATTAATAGTTTGAGGACTGGGTAACTCCGAGTTATAGTACAATGACAAAAAAGAGCGATTCACAATAATTTAGGGGAGTAAACAATAATTAAACCATTAATAAAATAAGTCTCCTTTTTAGAAAAAAGAAAGAAAGTATTTTTTAACATTTAGCACTCCTACAAGTATCACTTTATTGCCTCCTTAATTTAAGATACAAACATAAAGTCATATATACGTATAATAAGTTAAAGTATATAAATCGAATGGAGGAAGTGAGGAACAAAGAACCGTGTCCTCACATGTCAAAATTATTGCTCGTAATTTCCTTGTTGTTTTTGGTTATTAATTATTTTCCTCTCATGGAAAAGGGCAGTCGACGAAAAAGATCAGTCGTGCCATATTATCCAAGGAAATGTGATATGGTGCACAGGTGGCATGTCATCATTGGACAAAGCGATTGACACTACTGAGATTAGATAATTCCCTGAATGGAACAAAAAACCATATTCAAGACAGGCTCTCCTCACAAACAATAATTCCTTATTTTCCCTCCAGGAACTAAGCTGAAGTTAGTATCAGTTGTTGGAAGCAAAACAATTGTGAGTAACAGCAGAAATGGCTAGCTGCAGCTTACCCTCAGCTGCATCTGGGTTTGTGCCGAACTCTGGTGCTAATGCGAACTCTGGTTCCAGGACACCCGCCAGTTTGTTTTTCCCTTCAAAAAGCAAAGGTTCAAGACTTGTTGTCAGGGCCGCTTCCGACGACGCTCCGGCGCCTGCCACCGCCACTGCTCCGGTTGAGGGCGACAAAGCCCCCAAGCCTAAGCCTCCAACTATTGGACCCAAAAGAGGATCCAAGGTTAGCAACTACTCTACTGGCTCAACACACACAGCTTTTTCGAGTAACTGTTACGTTTTGAAAAAATAGATAGTTTTATCGAAAACACACGATACAGCTAATTGAAACAACTATTCACAAACGAACACAAAAATTTGTTAACAAGGTGGATAATGAGAACTTTCTAAGCTGTGTTCTTCTGAGAAGTTCTTGAAAAATTGATGTTAGAGAACAAATTGATTTACCTGGTTTGGGAATTTTGAGAGACATTCTTCATGCAACATAGTGATGAGCAGTGGTGATGATCTTTCTTCTTGTACAGGTCAAGATTTTAAGGAGGGAATCATACTGGTACAACGGAGTTGGATCGGTCGTAGCAGTTGATCAGGTAACACTTCTTCATCATAAACTTCTTATGATCAAATACTGATGAACTGATGATTGATGACTTACGCTTCTCTTTTTGAATCTGTGAAGGATCCCAACACTCGTTACCCTGTTATTGTTAGATTCCAGAAAGTAAACTACGCCAACGTCTCCACCAACAACTACGCCTTGGATGAGATCGAGGAAGTCAAATAATGTTCATCAGAAGCAGCATTTTCTTCATGTTTACTTTTTCCTCTCTTCACCTGAACCTTGCCTCTGTACCATATATGTGAATCTCCCTTGTCATCCCTCTATATGTTCCGGTTTCTCCTACTTTGTGTTTCCATCTTAGGGTTGAACTCAAACCTGCGAAATTTTCAACACATGAAATGAAAATTGAAATGCAACGGTACATGTAACATGTTTGATCTCAGTGGAACAACAATCTTTAACACTTTGAAGCAGAAACTTCAACATCAAGCAACATTATTAGTATTATACATTTGTGAGCATAACAGAAGCACACGAATACATGCCGAACTATTAATCATCTGGACAAAATTTGAACGGGTCCTGATTTGGGGAGACAAAAGCAGTGAAACAACAATAGAGATGATGTACAAACATGTCTTGTAGTGTTAAACGGGCGCTGAGAATTGAGAAACCACAGTCAGAAACTATCTATAGAACTCTTCCATCCATGCCATCAAGAAGACCTGTCCAAATTCCTTTCACGGGTGGTAACTGTGCAACGAAAGCATTCCAAGGAGGGTAGCCCACACCGCTTCCACGCACACGCCCGTCCATGCGCAAGGACAAATAACTGCAGAATGTGCTTACACAATGAGCATCTCCACATATACATTCTTGTGAGGATCATCAAATTTGAACCAATGCTTAAGCATTCCATAGTTCTAACAAGGATGCAGATGAAATAACGGGAAGACAATAAAGAGAATGTTAAAGGTAGATACGTACACTGGAGACTCGGGTGATACACCGGCCACCTTCTTCTGTTCATCCAACCACCTGTTTGCAATCAACAGAAATATGAGAGGCAGACAGGAATAACTCTGGAAGAACAATCTCGACCTCCATGACTCGAGTCTCTTACTTGGACCACTCCGTATAGTAAAGAGGAGCTAGCCGCCAAAGCCTCTTCCTTTTGAGTACAATCTCCTCCATCTCCTCACTGTCATCATACTCAAAACTAGGCAAATCACCATCTGTAGGAAAAGGTACCACTAGCACCCCTCGCTCCACCAGGCCCTCAGTGAAAGGCTCGCTAAGTTTGAAAGCCTCGGATATATAAGATGCAGGGCCTGCACAGATAACAAGACGAGCACTCCCTCTCAAATCACTGAGTGAAATAATCCTATTAGCATCCACACGAAGCTTAAGATTCGAAAGGTTCTCCTCCCTCGAGAGCCTCGCGATCTGCAAACTCTTAGCAGCATTTTCCCTTATAAACAGAAATGCAAATACAGACACCGCCCCAACATCAATGCCAAGACTCTTGACAATCTCAGGGACTTCCAAGGATCTTGCTGGGTTGGAAAGGGCAGCAATCAACTGCGTGAGCGCTATCAATCCACCCAGAGATCCGCTCGCAATAAACGCTATATAGAAGAACAAACGAACAGTCCGAAAAGGCGATAGTACCTCACTTCTTATCTTAGCTGTATTACTTCAAAACAAACAGCGTAATGAGTATCAGAAGGAGCCTGTCTGAGGAATTAGTCTACTCTCCATTACAATAACAAGGAAACTGATACAGTATATCAATTAAACCCTAAACTAGTTGAATTTTATGCAATCAGATAGCAATCTCTCTATCTTAGGTAAACCAAAGTGAATTAAGAAAGATTCAAAATGAAATGAGCAGTACGTACGGTACCTGGGTTGTGAAGAGGGAGAAGAAGGCTTGTTAGCAGAAGAACAAGTGATTCTGGCGGATTCTGATTTCTTGGCAACGGACATGAAATGGGGTGAGGACGACGACACATTTGTCCGACAGAAGAAGCAGAACCTAAATTCGGAAGACTTGTGGCTTAAGCTTCGGGTTCCGAGGCTGTAACACAATTGTGCCATGGAAGCCATGGCTGCTGCTTGCCAGGATTTTACTATACGGATTTCTGTTCCAAGTGTTTCCTTCATTCATTCATGCAGTTTCTTTGTTTTCTCTTTGTTTCAGTTGCAAATACAATCATATTGTGATCACAAAATTGCCACGTCTGGCCAACATCCTGTCGTCATAAATTAAGTGTTACAAATTTGAGTTGACATAGAGATTAAAAATATTATCTATTAAAAGGTAAAAATGTAAAGTAAATATATAAAACAAAAATTAAGTGTGAAGAGGAATAAAAGATAATAAATTAAAATTTGTGTTTTTTTTTTTTTTTAAATGTATCAATTATGCTGAAATAATCAAAAAAGGAAAATGTAATTTTGGTGGGATGAGGGAGTAGTTTACAAGTTATTATCGCGTTTTTTTTTTTTTCTCTTTAACTAAGCAATGAAAATGTTCGTTTGAAAAAATAATAATTACTACAATTTAGCACTCGGTGCAAAAAATAAAAATAAATGCAAATGATCACTATTTAAATTTGACGTAAGCTCGCTCTCGGATCACCTCAATTATTAAGGTTAGAGTATTACAATAATACTAATTATAAGACTCCTAACTTAAATATAGTTAACAAAAATAAGAAAAGTAAAAAAATCTTTGATTAAATACTAGCTATTACGCTAGTCATAATAACTTGATTTTATTATCAGATAGTCCTCTGAACTATATTAACTCAATAACTTTAGTTTTTTAATTATAAAACGTGTCAATTCAGTCTCTCAACTATGCATTGTCAGCATTACCCCTTTTACCGTATGAATGTTAGTTGACTTTAGAGAAAATGTCTATTATGATCTAATTCCTTTCTAATCTATACCCAAAGTCCCTAAAACTATCAGATCTAACAAAAATATCGTCTCATTGGGTTTTTTAGATAGGTGGGTCGGGTTGAATAGAGGAGCAAGGCAGGTCACTACAGCCCCTTGAAGTTTTGAACTTAAGCATTTGCAACCTAATACTTTAAATTCTTATAAATAGGTCACTCATCTGTAAAAAAATACTAACAACGTTACAGTCTCATTGAGCGAGTTAATGATATAAAAGACTAAAGTGCTTGAACTTACATAATTTATAGACTAAGTTGACACGTTTTATAATTCAGAGACTAAAGTGCGCGAGTTAACATAGTTCAGGAGACTATTTGATAATAAAACCTCATAACTTTAATTATTTAACTTTCCAAATTTAGGAGTGATGAGAAAGATTTGTTTGCTAGCTATAATAAATATGGTTGATTTCAAATCAATAATAAATGACACTGACTATAATAGGCTAATAGCTAGCATTGCTGTAATAACAACGTTAAACTCACTAGCCAATTTAGGTTTTTTTTTCTCTTCATTTTGATTGTAATATAACTTAAAATTAGCTAGAATTGTTATAAATGCTCTTAAACGCATCGAGTTTATTGACTTTATTAGTCAGTTAGATAAGTCCTCGTCATTTTGATAAAGGTTACAAGAAGAAGATTGTTGTTATAGTAATAGTAAACATGTAAAGAAGTCTAGGAATTATGTGAAGAAGTTCTCTTAAAAAATGTGATTATTAGTATTTCATACTAGTAGTAATTTTCATGTACACTTGTGATGCAATTCCATCAAGAGAGCAAAAATGGCTGCTCATCTTCTCCTGCAATTTCACTACTGGGTTTAACTTTCGCTTTGGCTTCTGACAACAAGGACCCAATTTCTCCGTTACGGTATAGCTTCTGTGTATCTGCACCAGGAAGATATGGAAATCAATCTCAATATGCAAACAATATGAAGCTTTTTGAAGTCATTAACAGTTCACTTTTTGAAGTCATTAGCAGCATTTCATGCAAAGGGCAGATACATACAATTGAGAAGAAGGATGATGAACTTATACCTGTACAACCTCCAATGTGTTGCCCACCTGTAAAAAAGCACATGAAAAACATTAGAGTCTACATATGTGACCTTAAGAAGACAATGCTGCTTGATTCATCAAATTCGACAGTGCCTGATTAACGGTTTCAACTAATGCAGATAAGACATTTAACATCCAGAGAGGGCAGATCAGTCTCTAAACTTGTGGTTTTATATCACAATTTGTCAGTTCACACCTTGAGACTACAAGGAAGAAGCTTTATAAAAAAAGAGCCACTGATGAAAAGCTGGAATGACAGATTCCAAAAAACATTACTTTAAAACAAAGAGCTTTACAGCATAACAAGATGTTTGAGATGCTGAATGTGAAGAATAGCCATAAAGAGAAGATAATCTGAGTCACACGCAAAAAACTTCACATTACAGGAAAACGGTATGTACCGATGAAAACATTCGGGACCGTATGTTGACCGGTAAGCCTCTCGAGAACCATCTGCAATTGGTACCCTTGGACACCAGCTGTGAGAAAAAACACAATCATCAGAATATACTTTTGAGTTAGTATAAACAAAGCAACAGCATACATCGTTTCAGCATTAGCTAGAGAAATAACAATGAGTTATACATATACATACTATGAGCTTTGCCCAGTTGATCAACACTGACTTCCATCAAGGTTCATACAGAAAGCCAGAAAGATTTGAATGCATTACTTAAACAATCTTCCAAAAAATGAAGCTAAAACGTACCCTTTATCTTTTGAGATAAACCAAAAGCTAGAAACTATAGATGACTTGAACAACATACAACAAATAATGCCCAGCATTTGTCATCTAAGTAAAAGGAATTAAGTTTCTTTTACAAAACTATCCAATGTTGATTATGGAAGATAACCAAGGACCGCCTTGATGGATTTACAAGTCAAAAAATGGGTAAAGGTCAGACATCATCAATGGGGAAATCCAACAAATACTAACTGGGCAGATTTCATAAACAGATAAAAAACAATGATCAAGTGAAGGGGCATGTACGTACGTACCCAGTTTGTCTAGTTCAATTACATGTGGCTCCGTGCCCAGTCTTTTGATCAAATTTATCACTTCCGATGAATACCTTGACAAACAAACCCATCACAGAACATTCAACTGGAGAAATAACAAACAAAAATGAGAAAATGGGTCTTAAAAAGATTTGATTTTGAACTCACGAGCACCAAGACTTGGAATAAACCACAACTGGGTGTTTGTCGAGGGTCTTCTTGATGGAGTCTTGGAGCCTGGATCCGAATGAGGGGGCCATGGCCTGAACCCAGACGCGTTTAGGGGTGACATCAGAGGAGGGTACTCGAACTCGAAAAGAGTGTTTTCTGCGGGGAAGATGAATGAGCGAAGAAGATGATAATGATGAGAAGGCGCAAGTCAGATTATTATTGTGATGATGAGGTAAAAATGGTGGTCGAGGAGACGTTGTTGCTGCTGCCATTGATTGGATTGGATCTTTGTTGGGAGCTCGATTCGGTTTTGTTGTCGTCCGTTCTACGAATCTGTACCAGTTTGTTGTTGGTTTCTTCAACCCTTTCCCAGATTCTCTCTTCTCCACAATTTCATTTTCAACTTTCAGATTTTACAGCCATGATTGTCATCCACCCTCACATGAATTCATGTTATATTATGTTCCTGCTTCCTGTTAAAAAGAAAGGGGAAAAAAAAAACATTTTAAGACCGTCTCCTCTGCCTAACCTGAATTAGGATAAAATGTTTTGAGAAAGGGAAACAAAAGTGCGGTTTGGTTTGGTTGGGTTAAATTCTCCATTTACCCCTTATATTTTTTAAAACATGTAATTACTCTTATAAAATTTAATGAAATTTTCAATTACTTTTTTTATTTATTAATGTTATTAATTGACCGTTAAAATTTTTAAATTTAACTGTTTATAAGTTAATTAATAAGTATTACTTATCCCTTGTGTCTTGAAAAATAACTAAAAACTCCCAAATATACCTAAAGAGACTAATGAGGACCATAAACACGATGACAAATAGAAGATAAAACCAATCACGTTCCTAATATCCCTGACATGTTCTATTAGAATAAAATAATATCAAAACATCACGATGGTATCCCTGACATGTTCTATTAGAATAAAACCTGCAAGAGAATAGCAATCGTCCCACGACTCTCACAACTAGCAACAAGCAACAAGCAACAAGATCAAAACAAACTAAAGTAAAATTAAAAAAGGTTCCAGACATTAATAAGTTTTAGTTTTAGGTAATTTTTCATATCAAATTTTTCATATTACATTTTCTTTTCAATTTCATAAAAAGAAATTATATTTCCTTGCATATTTATCTTACCTTATTAATTTTAATTCTTCAACATTTTCATTTTCATACATACTAAATGGAAGTATGATGTGACAGGTATGAATAGTAAAATTTTGACATTTTTTTCGGTCAATGAATGAAACGACACCGTTTTAATCATTTTTTTTTTTTTTTTCACAGCCAGATTTGAAACGGTGTCGTTTTGTAATGCATTTATCGGCCGTCTGATCCCCTCGCGAAGATGCAGCAGCCATTGGATGGTGATGTCTACACGGGAGAACTCTTTATAAGCCACCAATCTAGTTTATTTTGACCAGATAAACCCCGCGCCGTGAACAGTGCTACAATATACAACTACACCCTTTTTGTTTCCAGCTGTGTGTTAGTCAACCCCACGTTCACTTAAATTTTATTTACATCCATTATTGTTCTTTTATCTCCAGTGACTTTTAGGAGCATCAGTGGTGATCTATAGGGATTCAATTGATTCAACCTCAATTCGTTAGTAACATTTCTTCATTTTCCCAAATATGTCAGGTCCCAAATATAAAATATTCACTTAAATCTCTCAACTCTATGTTTAAACTTTAAACGGACAGTGATCTATTTTTTTCATACATTTGGACCTTTCAAATATGTTCAAATATCTTCTCTTTTTCATAATCCTTTTCTATATCTCTTTCTCTCTCTCTCATATATATATATATATATATATATATATATATACACAAATTCATTTGGTTTTCCAGTTCAACTCATGAAATGCTTTTCTAGACTTTCTTGACCCTTTAATTTTAAAAATTCTTATTTTATGACCTTTCTTTTTTTCTTAGTTTTTTTATCATTCTAATTTTAATCGAATGTATATTTTTTTACTCCATTGCGAATTTAGACCAATAGTATATTATCACATTTCTGCACATTTTTAAATGTTTGATAAATTAGTGACATCAAACATGATTTTTTTCTAATCAAATTACAATTTTTTTTTTTATCTTTAGGTCAATCAATGTGTTTTTTACAGGGTACTCTTTATTCAAATTTAGAGTTTGTATTGTCTATTTTTTTGAATTACAACATTTTTACTTTAACAAAACTTTAAGATTAGAATATCTAAGTAGGTTATAGTTCAAATTTGAATTTGTTGCTTACATTTGATTTTATAATTGATTTGAGTTACTTTTTAAAACATGTATTATCATATTTATGCTCCATAAATATTGAATATTCTCTCAAATGAGTTATTATATTTATGATTGATTAATGTTGGGCATTGTTATCTATAAATGTTTTTTGTCAAATTCATGTATTCTCTTACTTATATTTCTATTTTATGTTTTCCTCTTTTCAAATGGATGAAAAAATATCATTTTCCGTTTTGTTTCACATTTACGTTACCGGTTTCCATCATTTTCATTTCCATTTCTTCTATATTTCACCTTCAATATATTCGTGTTTCTAATAATTTTTCATCATTCCATATATATCCTCATTTTTCTTTTTGAACATTTTTTTATTAATATATATTTAATGTAAAACTCGTAACGAAGTGGGGGAAGAAAATCCTAGTTTCTACTATAATTGGTACTTTCTTCACTTTTAGAAAAACTGAGACATTTATTTTCCAACAAAATTATTTACATGCATATGAAAATTTAATATGATCAATTTTTAAATACAATTTTTAAGAATATTTTAATAAATTATTTTTAACAAAAAATTGAGTCAAAACAATAACTTAAAAATTACACCAATTTAAAAGTTAAGCGTCTCAATTTTACCAGGATAGGGAAGTACTCCCTCAGTCTCTAAAAGATTAATTATTTATTTTATCTATTTTATAATATTTAATTTATAATTTTTTTTTATTCATATTTAGATATATAAAATTAAATATTTTTTATGTATATCATAATTTACAATATAAATTTTTTAAATATAATTTTTTTAAAAAAATTTATATTATTTTTTTTTATAAATATTTGAATTAAATATTAAACTTGAATCTTTTAAAAATCGGACGGAATATTTTTCAACGCTTCTAGCGAACATTTTTCTTTCTACATCAATCAATAGCAAAAAAATAGAAGACTGATACATTATCCTTCTATTCAATTACTCAATTACGGAAGTTTTTACTGTTGATAAATGGTGGTCAATCAATAGGGTTGGCCACTTCAATTTTTTTTTATTTTTTTTCTTTCTCTTTCTTTGCTTTTAATTTATTAAATGGAATAAATATGCTTTTAAGTTCATTTTTTCTTCTTTTTACACATTGACCCCTCAATTTTTCATTTAGATGATATTATCCTATTTCATATTTTAGGTGTAGAGTGGTATTATATATATGGAAGTTGTTACTATAGATAAATATTGGTACATTTATTAATGGGGTTGTGTCACCTCGATATAATTTATGTCATTTTTTTGTTCTTTATACATTTTTTATCAGTTTGTTCAAGTGCTTAACTCTATGATTTATGATCAATTATAACTTTATACAATTGTTGAAAATCACTTTGAATGAAAATTATACATCGATTATGTGAACTCATCCTAATTTGTTACGATTGTTGTCCTTATTTGAATTATTGAAAGAACTAATTCTCGCATTTAATCTTTATTTGCATCATCTATACCTAAATTATATCATTTGTTGTAAATCAATACATGAATAAATTTTTGTTGTAAAAGTGGCTCTAAATTAGTATGAGTTTGTTGCAAATCTATACCTGCCGTCTAACTTCCGTTAAAACTTAACGAAAATTTTGGTTAAAATACTCAAATTGACCAATAGAGTTTTTAAAATATATTGAACAACCTTCTAACTTTATAATTTTATATTTTGAGTCATTATTTATAATTATGTGTATATTATTTTAAATAACCATTCCAACTCAATAAAATTATTTATAGATTAGGTTTAAAATATCTAAAAAATTATCAAATATGAAAACAAATGTTTAAAGTAATATCAATGATAATATTTGTACTAACGATGTGTACGGGTATGCAATAACATGGTGATATTTTTCTGCCCTATTACGTCTTAGTACTCTTTTCATCTCTCACTTTAGTTGTTACTCAAACTTTCAATCAATTACTTAACTTAAATTAGTTTTATGAAGATTCTGTTAAGGAATTTTTAAAATGTACTCCCTCTGTCCCTATTTAATCGTTACGTTTGACTTTTAAACTTTTGTTTGACTCAAATTTTCACTGTAAATAATTTGTTCAAAAAGTATTTAAAAAATATTTTTAGATATTAGACACATCGATTTATTTTATGTATATAAATTACTTAACTTTATACATCAAAATATTGAAGAAAATAATACATAGATTATATGCTGAAAAAGAAATGTAACTATTAAAAAAGGAGAAGGGGAGTATATTTTTAGAAACTTCAATCATTAATTAAATTAGTTGCATGTAAATGACTTGGAATTTTATATCAAAATGTTGAAAAAATAAATTCATAAACTATATACTAAATAAAATGTATAACTTCAAATAAATTAAATATCATTGTGGAAGATTGTCATTACTTTAATTTTTTTATAGCTATCGTAGATTTTTTAGAAACTAACTATTCATTCTTACATTTTTTTTTGGTAATTGAGTATTATTTTTTTGCAATAAAGTAAAATTTTGAAGAAAAATAATTATTATTGATATCATTATAGACTTTTGTTTTCATATTTGATATTATTTTTTAAATATTTAAGACTCAATTTATAATTAGTATTCATGATTTGAAAATATTATTTGAAATAAAACATACGTAATTAAGAATAATGACTTAAAAGTAAAATTAAAAAATTTAAGGGATGTTCAACACATTTCAAAAACCCTAAGGGTTAATTTGAGTATTTTAACCAAAATTTTTATTAAATTTTAACGGATGTTAAACGGCAGGTATAGATTTGCAACAAACTCGTACTGCTGACCCACTTTTGCAACAAAACATTGTTCAGGTATAAATTTGCAACAATGAGTATAGTTTAGGTATAGATTGTGTAATTTACACTATTTTTTATCAGTTTGTTCAAGTGTTTAACTCTTTGATTTATGATCAATTATAACTTTACACGATTGTTGAAAATCATTTTGGATCAAAAGTATACATCGATTATGCAAACTCATCCTAATTTGTTACGATTATTGTCCTTATTTGAATTTTTGAAAGAACTAATTCTCTCATTTAATCTTTGAGTAAATTGCACCGGTGGTCCTATAATTTTAATTGTCGTCCTATTGGGATCCTATTTTAAGATTTCGTCCTCTTTAAGTCCCGTTTTAAAACTTAAGTTGCATCCGTAGTCCTTTCGTCCATTTTCTCCGTTAAAATTAACGGTTCATTGGGGAAAATGTTAACTTTAACTACTGAATTTTAAAAAAAAATTCTATTTACATCCTAAGTTTTAAAAATGACAATTTAGTCACCTAAACAATTTTAAACTTAACAATTTCACCCTAAAT
>JBBYHH010208405.1:0-13421 GCA_038382905.1 Daphne laureola | reverse complement strand
GAAGGTGAGTTTTTAATTTATAACATTTTACTTACTTAGTAAATACCATATATTATACACTTATATCATTTTTAACTCATTTCTTTTCCTTTCCTTTCCATTTATTCTCATTTAAAATACCATAAACATAGCAATAATATCTCTCCATAATAATGGCTCCAAATTATGTATCCAACATAATTCCAATTTTTCCCGATTCTAAAAAATGACTGTTTTATCATCCTGGATCATTTTTAGCAAAATGGCCCAAAATTCACATACCGATTCAAAATATCTCTCTCATTTACTTTCCAACATTTGTCACTTAATATTCCAACTTAAACATCCATTTTTTTGTTCCATTTTTCAAAAAAAGACCATTTTTCCATCCAGGCTCAATTTTGGAAAAATGGCTCGGAATCCACATTTAAACATCACGATGTGGAATCTCATCAATATAAACCTCAAAGGATTCCCGGGCTACCCAAAAATGTGTTCTATACGTTAAAACACAGTCCCGATATGCAAAGGTCAGTTTTGGCAGAACATCCCGGAATTCACGTACCAAGCCTAGAATGTGAATTCCCGGGGACAAAAGTCTTAAATAATTTCCCAGGATACGATACTTAACATAAAACATGTCTTGTACGCTTAAAACAAAGTCCCGGTATTACATCATCCGGTCTTCGAATAAAATATTTGAAGAAATTACCATCTGCCCGCGGTGGCTATAACAGAAGTCCTCAAGGAAGGCAGAAATTGGGGGTGACGTCTTCGGTGGGAGTCTTGGGAAGGTGTTTCTGGTTAGGGTAGAAGTTGTTTGCAGATGTACTTATGCCCTTAACTGCCGCCAGACTGCTTCCAGCTCACACAAGAGTTTTTCATGAATTTTCATCGGGCCATCCATTTTGTATCACTCTTTTTAGGTCATTTTTACCCCTCTAGATTTAGTTTAAATGCACTTTATGTTAGGGGTAACTTAGGAACTTAGTTTTAGTATAAATAGGCTCTTATTTTAGGATTTCACAACACTTCTTAGAAGCTAAAACCCTAGCTACTAATTTCAGCATTATTTGGGCATTTATGCCTAGGGTTTAAGCTCTTTAAGGTAAATTTCATGAGGGGTTGCAGGACCAACTTTTGGAGCTTCAATCTATGGGTGATTTCTAGCCACTATCTCTTTTATTTAATCTTCTAAGTTTCTATTAAATGTTGTTTATGTATTTTTACAGCTTTGGTAGAGTAGAAAATGCTATATGTTAGCTATTTCTTAGCTTAGGGTTCATGTAACTTGTTTCCATGTGTATGCTTGGTCCTATTTAAATCTCTTAGTGCAATTTTAATCATAGTATGCATGTTTGGTCACTACTTACATTGGAATATCATCTAGGTGTTCGATCAAATGTTTGAGAGGGCTTTGATCGACGTAGACCCTGAGATTGATTGGTAGATGTATTTGGAGTCTGAGAGGGCCCAAAGACATCTATTGGTGGTGAATTTTAGGAAATGTAAAGCCTTGGAGAGATCGTCCCTAGACTGCGAGAGTAGCTAGATTTAGATGACTTTCAGTCGAGGGACGGTCCGTGATGCTTGAGAGGGTAGCAGACGATCTTCGTAATTCACCTCGGACATGAATTGGAAACTTGTTGCATGATCCATCACTATTTTGTTATGATAGATAAAGTTAGAGTAGTTATATGTCCTCATCTCCTAAAATTTTTTGTTAGTATAGTTTATGTATGTTGATTCGGAGACAAGTGGTTTAGTTACGATTCTAGTGAATCGGATGATAGATTTGCGGGGAGTCACCATCGTGATCTATTGGTGGATTCAGAGATGAACTACCTCTAGGACATAATTTTAGGTGCACATGCATGATCTTTAGGATGCACAAACACCTTATAGATCCCATGATTGGAATCCACAAGTGTTGTCTTCATTCCCCTTCATCATCTGATTTACGTCTCTTCCTTACATTCATATTTTCACTATCATTTCTATCATCTCTTTGCTGCCAGCTTGCATTTCATATTAGATTACACACACACACTTCACATTTATACCTTAAATGCTTTGATTCTCTTAGGTTCGATCCCTCATTTTGAGCTATATACTACGATTGACATTATTACGGTTAAATGAGGTGTTTATAATTGTTTTTATTGATAGAGAGCTTCATTTGTGCATTAATTACACTGATCCTTGCAAATACCCTAACATAAAATTGGTACTGTTGTCAGGAATCAAGTTTAAGTTTAGGGTATTAGTGTGTTTTGTGTGTTTGCATTTGCATATCATACATTCTTGCATTCTAGTTGTTAGGTCATGTTTACTTTTTTTTGTTTTTGTTTTACATTGTAGGTAACTTCTTGTGATACTGATGGCACACCATGGGATGCACTTGTGGGAGATTTACCACGACCTCTTTTGGGAGGAGATGGCGGAAATGGAAGATATTTGATCATCCGGGCAGCAAGCTTCATGGAGGGAAGATGGTCCCCAAAATCAGCAAAAGTTCGACACTTGGGAGCCATTATTTGAGGATTATTGTGCACACCCTCATGAACACGAATTTATTACACCACCCCTACCTCTTGAGCATCATGGAGACCCAATTCACAAAGTGATATTAATCATGGAAAATCTTTTGAGAGAAGTGCAACAAATCAACCAAGAAGAAGAGGTAGTGACCAAGGAAGAGACCCACCACCCTACACCTATCTTCACAGAGCCTCAAACTAAAAAGAGGCCTTCTTTGGAAGACTTATGTGGTCAAATTTATGATTTTTGTAAGAAGATCGAAGAGGGCAACAACATTGGTGAAAAGAGTGACACTTTTGAAGAACGGGCTTGTTTGGTAGAAGAAATCAAGGCATCAACAAACAACATTTAGGCTTTATTGGCACAAATAGCTAAGGATGTACAAGAATTTCAGCAAGGGAAGATCCATGAGGTGCAAGATGATGTCCTTAATGAATACAAACAACCCATGGAAGATCCGACACAAGATAAAGAAAGCGTGTCTTGGGAGCAACCTTTTTAAACTAATATTGAAGAAAGGGGAGTCAAATGAGGATCATTGTGATGTATTCATAGTGGTTCTTTGCGTGTTATCCAAACCTCATCCTCAAGATCTCCAAGACAAGTATGTGGCAATCTAGCCATTGGACAAGTATCAAGTGAGGTGGAGAGCTCAATTTCAATGCACACCATGAAAGACTCCACATAAATCCAGTTTGGTGGATCGTGGGAAAACCTACCTGAAAAACTTGCATCTTGTGGATGATACAAGACCGAATATAGTCACATGACTCACCTTCACATTTTCACCAAGTTAAGTGATCGCTTCAAATTTGATATTTATATTTCCTCACTATTGCGCGTGATCTATCAATCCTAGTCTAGTGGCTCAATTAATGAGGGTCAAACCCAAGAGAGAGTGTGATTGAATTTATAAGTTCTAAGTGAACTACCGACTGATATGAGAAAGTTTGTGTGATGACTACCTACCGATATGGTGATGTTCTGAATGGTTAACACAAGTAACTTCCAATTCAAGGAAGATAGAGAAAGGTTTGAAAACGAGATTTAATCAGTTGGAAGAAGTTCTTCTAGGGTAGCTTAGCCTATATTCTGGGGTTCTCTATGCTTCACATGTCATAATCATATGTATGCATGAAAATTCGTCCAGTTTTCTCTCGGACAACCATCCGCCCTCTCACCAGGAAACCCACAATGAAGCACACTTGTGCTCTAGGAATGAATCCCTTGAGTCGATAACAAACAAGCAATTACTACTAATGAATCAGGCATGGTTCTCTTGAACTCTTACATGTCCCGCCAATTGATTCTCCTAAGTCTAACCTACAGAAATTCTCTCGAATATTCTAGTAGATTATCAGATCACATGTAATTATAGAACTAGCATACTACAAATATGATAAATGATGGGACAAGTTCAGAGATTTAATATCTAATCAAACAATCATAATAGACAAAGATAATCCCCTAGGCAAGCTAACCCTAGAAAATCATAAACTACTACTCACTAATAGGCATGGTAAACACATATATTAACATGCAATAAAACATAATCAGATATGTTAAGTAAGGTTTAGAGATCACTCTTTGAAGCTTGATCATGAAGAAATCTCATAATCCCCCATTAAGAGCTCTCTAATCCTCCAAATTCCTTCCAAGATGGCTCTAAATTCGTAGCTACCAACCCCTCTAAGTAATATGACCCTAATATGTATATATAGTAATCTCCTAATGTCCTAAATGACCCTAACAAGTTGTTCATGTTAGGCTGCTAAAACAGGGGTAAAAAGGTCTTAACGTAGCCCCAAAATCCGGATAAGAATGCAAACCATCAGGAGAGAGAAGATTGTGGGTGGGTGTATGAGGCACAGGATTTCCACCTCAAACTTGCACCACACCTACGAATGAGGCGTGACTTTGCTTGGTGGTGCCGCCTTGAACTTCCACCCTGTACTCACGTCTGGACTGCATGAGATGTTGAAACCGTCACCTTGGAGATGCTGGAACTAGCGCCTCCCTTCCTCGGGGGTGCCACTTTAAGGCGGGAAGACTTCCACCTAGGCTTCAACATGGAGCATCGTCCTGCACCTTGATCCATGTCCTTCTTGCACCATGGCTTGGCGATGCATGAGTATGAGGTGCCAAACTGGAGCCCTAAAGTGGCGCTAGCCTTCCTCCCATTTGGCTCCTCATCTTTGCAAAATGTGCAATTTAGCCCTGATGGTTTCTTCTCTTGGATTCCAATTCTTCAACATAGTTCGGGATGAACTTCCATGCTCTTCTTCTTGATAATTTCCATCCTGAGACTGCAATTTATGCTCTTTTACTTCAATTTCACATCAAAGTTATGCATCCTGTAAAACATAAGCAATATAGGTAAAATGCATCTAAGATATGACAAAGTAGACATAAATGATGAGAATTGTGTCATAAACATCCTGGAAATATGTGAGTGTTTTCACACTCATCACACCCCCAAACCTAAATCATTGCTAGTCCCTAGCAATGAAAACATCTAGAAAATGAAAAATAAAGATTTCTAAAATTCAACCACTGAAGTTGTTAACAGAAAGCAATATTTTTGGTGAAGGAAAATCAAGATAATGAGAGCGAGTATGCAAACTAAGAATAAACATGTTCAGCAAAGCTTCACTCAATCTAACGATAGATCCATAGTTCGTACAATGCATGGGTGAACCACATGTGAAGAATTGTTTAACATGTATGCATAATGCAAATCAAAGAGGCACATTAGTTTTCAAACACTTATTAGCTCTAAGGAAGGCATGGACTCTTACTTTAATGAACTTTGATCAGCCTCGAGATTTAGCTAGTGAATACGGGTTGCCCATTGCTCAACACTTTGTATTCCTATTATTCACTTCCTTATTTTTTTGTGGTGTTTTTCTGTTTTTACACATTTTCTCTTTTCTTTTCTTTGTTGCTTTTCTGTTTTTGCACCTATTAAAAATTTATGTGAGAGTGGGTGCCTGAATTCTTAAAGTAGGATCCTAGGAGAGGGACTAAAGGCCATGAATATGGTGTAGCTGAAGACAAGTCTAAGTATTATCCCTGGCTCAACCTTCTTAAGGTGCACTTAAACGCATACTTGTACTTTAAGCTTGCACTCAGAAGAGCGAGTTAAGCCAAAACTCGATTTCGATGCGCCTGACCATAACTATCATTCTGGATGAACCAAACTTAGAGTACAAGTATTAGATACCCACTTAGCAAATTTTCATTCACAAGCTAGCTAAATCTCATTTCCTACAACTTTCATTAACATAGTTTTCTACCCCTCCTATGTAAAGTTTTTCATCGTCAATTACCAACTTTAATCCTAAATTCACACCATACAACAAGCAAAACAAAACTTCACATACAGTTTACAACATACTAAAAATAGGATCCATCATAGAAAAAGTTAAACTATGTTATAGAACATGTAATCCTATCATCGAAAACATAAATACCCATCATTTTTTGCGTACAATCAGCCTTCAAAAATTTTGATTTCCTGAATTTTGTATTTCAAGCAAAATTGAAGAAATTATTAACATCCTAGAAAAGATAAAACTAAATTCTTGGGTGATGATTAAAACTCAATACTTCATCAAAGGCATGCTCATTCAATACTCTAATCAATATAACCAAATCCCTCACATACCCAAATTCAAGCATGTCCTCATGTGATGGCAGAGGATATAAATAGTAGGAGAATCGGGAATCATACCTTAGGGGTCAAAGAGGCCCCTTTCGTGCCTTTGAGGTGCGGTAAGCTACTACATCCTCCCAAAGTTCTATAAGTTTTAAAAAATTGGTCCATATCCTCTCGTTTAAACATACCTAATGATTCAACAATTAGTACAAGGTACGAAGTGTGACTCATCAAAAATGATATTTACAAATGTCACACTCAAGATATTCTTTGCAACTTGCATGTTGGCATGTAAGTGTAAAACTGAAGAATCAAGCAAATCACAAATTCTAACAAGCACACCAAGGATGTTTCAAGAATTAAAGAGATTCATAGTCATGAGAAATATGCAAAATGATGATTGAGTCAAAATGTCATTTTCAGATCAAAACCCATGATGAAGCATACATTAGAGTGTCAAAATATCATCACACTAAACGTAATTACAATGTATGTACAAGTGTGATGTAGAACATGATCATGCTATGGCATAAAAGACATAAAACGCAATTTGCATTTTCTGAAGTATTTTAAAGCGCATGCTCGACTCATGATCCGTTGAAAAAATTAATCATATCATTCTTTGGATCAAAAGGCCCCACACATTCAGCATACATGCTTAAGAGAAGATACAAGGGAATCAAGACAATTTTTCAACTTCTAATGGCTTGATAAAGTTCAAAGATCTGATAAAAGTGAGATGGTACCTTGTCCTCCATGTGCGATGGTGATTGATGTTTTGTGCTTTATCAATTGGCTCAGTTGGATTGGTTAGGCTTTATGAGACCAAAATTAACAGGAACTTAAACACTTACTAAAATATTTTAAAACATTAGGGTGCCTCTGACAAGCGCCACATTTTTAGCCCTTGGCTAGTCTTTGGTGGTAGGATGAAGTAGGATCGACAGAAGGGGGCTGAGGGCCCTGAGTGGTGAGAGGATGTGCAGGTGGTCACCGAACTTGTCAGTTCCTCTCATTAAGCTTTTAAATGTAGACAAATGTGATACCTTCGAGCTTGTCTCTCAGTTGTGTCATGTCTATTACTTTTCAAAAAATTTCCTTCCTCTTTTTTCGAGAGGTGGTACTTAGTTCCTGAATCAAGCTTTCAGAAGCTAGGTGAACCTTAAGAAGTTGTAATAGATCATTCTTCTCAATCAAGCATTCTTCCGCATCCTTAGTGATGGAGTGGTCTTCCTCCATAATATCGATGAGGGGCTGGAGTGTTCATGCTCCCTCATCAATGGAAAGAGCTTGAAGCTCGTGAAGTTCTTATTGTTCATTCTCTGTCTGTGTGGTTGTCCAGGCAAAGTCATCTGGGTGATGTAGATCTATCTCCTTCAAATGTTGCCTCTCCTTGACTTCCCTCTCAACTTTCTCCTTTCTTTCTTTCTCCTTTCTCAACCTCATATCATATTGATCAAGGCCAAAACACTCTACTAGTTCCCCATAGGATACTTTCAAAGTGTCCTCAAAGTTAAATTTGATTTCTTCATCAGCTACTTTGAGTCTCAAGCATCCTCTCTCGACATCAATGATTGCCTTCCAAGTGGCGAGAAATAGTCTACCAAATATGATAGGTATTCGAGTGTCTTCATCCATGTCAAGTACGACAAAATATATAGGGAAGTAGAACTTGTCGACTTTCACTATGACATCTTCAATTATCCCCTTTGAATAAGCAATTGATCGATCATCTAATTAAAGACAGATCAAAGCGGGTTTAACCTCCCTTAAACCCAATTTTTGCAATACGAACCACGACATAAGATTGATGCTCACTCCTAAATTGAATAATGTCTTATCACAGTGGAAGGGTCTGATGTCACAAGGTATGGTAAAGCTGCCTGGATCCTTGAGCTTGGTCGGGAGTTTCTTCTGTATTACTGTGTTTGCTTCTTCTTTCATGATAATTAATTCATTTTCCATGAATCGCCTCTTCGTTAGCAAATCCTTTAAAAACTTGGCGTACTTGGGCATTTCTTATATCGCCTCCAAAAAGGGTAAGTTGATTTTAACTTTCTTGAATACTTTAAGAAATTTGTTCAAGTATTATGAATCATGTCTCCTCTAGAGTCTTTGAGGGTAAGGTAGCTAAGTGATGACTTCTAGTGAGAGTGGTGCTTATTTTCCAATGTTTTGGCTTCTGGGGATTCCCTCGAAGCCTACCTGTCCAGTAGGGACTATCTTTGGCCCCCTCTTGTCATCTTTATCACTCGCTTCCCCTTCTTTCTTTTTTTCATTTTCCTTCTCAACTAATGGTTTTCCACTTCAGAGCGTGACTGCGTGGCAAAGTCTGCAGTGCTCCTGAGTACTTGGATCAGTGTCTGATGGGAATTTCCATTTGTTGAGGGTTTTTAGTGAGTTGGTAAGTTGTCCAATCTGGGTATCTAGGTTGGGAATTGACATGCGGGTGTTAGCCAAGTCACTATCCATTCTCTTATAGACATCCATCAACTTTTTCTCATTTGCAGCATTGGCTTTGTTGAGGCTCTACATGAGTTGTTCAAACATGGCATTCATCTTTGCCATTGGGTCACTTCCTGATGCTTATCTTTAGTTGGTGTTTTGTAGGGCTGAATTTCCATAGATTGGGTTGGGATAGGGTCAGGGTTTATTATAAAATCCACCACCCTGTTGATATTCCTCTATTAGATGGATATTATATGAAGTTACATTCTTCGTTGTTTTCTTCAAAATGTTCTGCTGCTAAAACTGGCTTTTGACTCTGTTGGTTGGCTTGGTTTTTCATGATATTTTAGACCGTGGAAGTGAGGGCTGACATTTGCACTTGGAGTGATGTCTCTGCATCCACCTCATATAGTCCGCATCCTATGCGACCTACTCCTCTTCTATCATCAGTGGTCCGATGCTCATCTGAAACTTCTAGTAACTCAAGTAAGTCCCAAGTTACGTCAGGTTTATTTTGTATAAACCATCCCTCAGCTGAAGCGTCTAGATTCCTCTTGGTTCTCTCAGATAGTCCTTCATAGAATATACAGACTTGGTAGTCACGGATGACTGTTGCTTGAAGGCATCCTTTAATTAATTCCTTAAGTCTTGCCCAAGATTGTGCTACCGTGTCATCGAGATCTTCCTTGAAACGTAGGATTTGGTTCTTAAGATCAAATGCCTTCCTAAGTTCAAAGTACTTCTTAATAAATGCATGTCGGAGGTCTGCTTAAGAGCGTATATTTTATGGGTCAAGAGTCTTATACCAGCGCTTTGCTCCTGCGTTTAGTGAGAACAGGAATAGTCTCATCCTCTTGGCTTCTTCTAATACTTCACGCAATTCTATAGTGTTACAGATGATCGAGAATTGATCCAGGTGCTTGTTTAGATCTTCATTTGCAAGACCATGGAAATAATGCCTCTCCACGTAGGTAAGTACATGACCGAAAATTGGGAAGTCATGATGCACCGGTGTATGACGAATCAATCTCTCCTCTAACTCGCCAAACTTGGGGACAAACATGTGAGACAATGTTGGTCCTCTTCTCCCCTCACCCTGTGGTCCATTTTGAGCTTGATTGCCTCCAATTGGTACTTCATTCGGCTGATGTATGTTGACATTGGCGGAATCTCCATTAACAGGTATTTCATTAGTGTTCACGTTAGGCGCGCAATTTACACCATCCCTTTGATTTTGATCATCCAATACTTGTCCAAGACCTTCTGAACTGTTACAATTCCTTGGTTGATTTCCTCCGTTATTACCATTGATGATCGGGGGTACTTGGTTAGCCATCCTAGCTTGTTACCTAATCCTCCATAAGGTTTGACTGATTTCAAGATCATGAGGGATGATTGAAAAAATGGGCCTCTTTCTTATACAAGTCATGATGTCCACGCAGAACTTTACAAATTTTGATAAACTCTCCACAGAAACGGCTCCAAAATTTGATCGCTTCAAAATTTGATATTTACATTTCCTCACTATTTCATGTGATCTATCAACCATATTCTAGTGGCCCAATTAATGAGGTTCGAACTCAAGAGAAAGTGTGGTTGAATTTATAAGTTCTAAGTGAACTACCTACTGATATGAGAAAGTTTGTGTGATGACTACCTACCGATATGGTGATGTTCTGAATAGTTAACGCAAGTAACTTACAATGCAAGGAAGACAGACAAAGGTGAGATTTAATCAGTTGGAAGAAGTTCTTCAAGGGTAGCTTAGCCTATATTCAGGGGTTATCTATACTTCACATGTCATAATCAGATGTATAGAAAGAAATTTGTTTGGTTTCCTCTCGGATAACCGTCTGACCTCTCACTAGGAAACCCGCAACTAGGCACTCTCGTGTTCTAGAAATGAATCCCTTGAGGCAATAAAAAACAAGCAATAGCTACTAACGAATCATGCAAGGTTCTCTCGAACTTGTACAAGTCCCACCAATTGATTCTCCCAAGTCTAAACTACATAAATTATCTCGAATATTCTAGCAGATTACCAGATCCCATGTAATTGTAGAGCTAGCATACTATAAACATGAAAAATGATGGGACAAGTTCAGAGATTCAATATCTGATCAAACAATCATATTAGGCATAGATAATCCCCTAGGAAAGCTAACCCTAGAAGATCATAAACTACTACTCACTAATAGGCATGCTAAACATAGAGATTAACATGCAAGAAAACATAATCAGATATATTAAGTAAAGTTTAGAGATCACTCTTTGAAGCTTGATCATGAAGAAATCTCATAATCCCTCATTGAGCTCTCTAATCCTCCAAGTTCCTTCCAAAATAGCTCCAAATTTGTAGCTCCCAACCTCCTTAAATGATCTGACCTAAAAACTATATATAGGAGTTTCCAAATGTCCTAAATGACCCTAGATAATTTGGTCATAATAGGCTACTAAAACAAGGGTAAAAATATGGATAAGAATATCTAACCCTTAGGAGAGAGAAGATTATGGGCGGGTGTATGAGATGCTAGACTTCCGCCTCTAACTAGCACCATGCCTAAAATTGAGGTATGACTCTTGCTTGGTGGTGTCGCCCCATACTGCAACCTTGATCCTGAAGGGGTGCCTAAACTACCGCCTTGGAGGCGCTGGAACTAGCGCCTCCCTTCCTCGGGGGCGCTACTTGGAAGCGACAGGACTTGTGCCTTGATTTGGCTGAGGCACCACATGTTACGCCTTGCTCCACCTCTAACTTCTGCCATGTTTTAGATAGGCATGAATGTGAGGTGCCAAATTGGCGCCAGTCTTCTTCCACTTTAGCTCCTCATCTTTTGAAAAATGTGCACTTTGGCCCTGATGGTTACTTCTCTTAGACTCCAACTCTTCAGTGTAGCTCAGGATGAACCTGCATGCTCTGCACTTTACTAATTTCCACCCCGAGCCTTCAACTTACACTCTTTTACTCCGTTTTTACCTCAAAGTTGTGCATCTTATAAGAGATAAGCAATATATGTGAAATGCATCTAAGTCATGCAAAAACAGCCATAAATGATGAGAATTGTGTATTAAACACCCTGGAAATATGTGAGTGTTTGCACACTCATCACACCCCCAAACCCAAATCGTTGCTAGTCCCTAGCAATGACAACATCTAGGAAAAGATTTCTAAAGTTCAACCACTAATGTCATTAATAGAAAATAATATTTTTGGTGAAGGCAATTAACGAGAATTAGAGAAAGTATGCAAACTATGAATAAACATGTTCATCAAACCTTTACTCAATCTAATGACAGATCCATAGTTCGTATAATGCACAAGTGAACCACATGTGAAGAACTGTTTAACATGTTGCATAATGCAAATCAAAGAAGCACATTGGTTTTCAAACACTTATTACTTCTAAGGAAGGTATGGACTCCTACTTTAATGAACTTTGTTCATCCTTGAGATTTAGCTAGTGAATATGGGTTTCCCATTGCTCAACACTTTTTATTCACTTTATTTACTTCCTTCTTCTTTTGTGGTTTTTTTCTATTTTTACACCTTTTCTCTTTTTCTTTTCTTTGGTGTTTTTCTCTCTTTACACCTATATTTAAGTTGTGTGAGAGTGGGTGCCTAAATTCTTAAGGTAGGATCCTAGGAGAGGGACTATAGGCCATGAATACGGTGTAGCCGAAAACATGTCTACGTATCATCCCGGGCTCAACCACCTCAAGGTGCGCTTAAATGCATACTTGTACTTTAAGCTTGCATTCAGAAAAGGGAGTTAAGCCAAGACCTGGTTTGGACGCGCCTGACCATAACTATCATTCTGAATGGTCCAAACTTAGAGTACAAATACTAGGTACCCACTTAGCAAATTCCCATTCACAAGCTAGCTAAATCTCAATTCCTACAACTTTTCATTAACTTAGTTTTCTAGACCTCCTATGTGAAATTTTTCATGCTCAATCACCAACTTCAATCCTGAATTCACATCATACAACAATCAAAACAAAACTTCACATACAGTCCACAACATACTATAAACAAGATCCATCCCTAGAAAGAGTTAAACTATGCTATAGAACAAGCAATCCTATCATCGAAAACATACATACGCATCATATTCTGCATACATTCTCCCTCCAAATTTTTTGATTTCTTGATTTTTGTATTTAATGCAAATTTTTCAATTTTTAGGGGTTTTTGAAAAAACTAGATGCTTTGGTGGTTATTAAAACTCAATACTTCATCAAAATCATGCTCATTCAATAATCTAATCAATACATCCAAATCCCCCCCAAACCCAAATTAAAGCATGTCCTCATGCGATGGAACGGGATACATAAAAGATAGGAGAATTGGGAATCGTACCTTGGGCCCAAGAAGGCCCTTTTCATGCCTTGAGGTGCGGGTAGAGGCTATATGCTCCCTGAGTTCCGTAAGGTTTTGAAGAATTGGTCTGTCTCTTTTGTTTCAAGATACCTAAGGATTCAAAAATTAGTATGAGGTATGGAGTGTGGCTCATCTGTTACCACCACCCCCGCATCGGACCCGGTGGAGGCGCGCGTGCCGATCGGGAATGGGGGTGGCGGGAACTAGCGACTTGCCTAACCTTACTTAACTGACCTAATGCAGGTCATCTTGGTAATAAGACATAGGTATGAACCGTATACATCTAGCAATAACATAGCACATCGGAAATTACCCAACAATCATTATGCTTTCTAATATATATACATGCATGTGACATTTACAACTACAGAGCCCGATCTAACATGATGGAATACCGAGTAGTCCAACAGGGTT
>JBBYHH010208294.1:0-13421 GCA_038382905.1 Daphne laureola | reverse complement strand
ACCACCGACAAGTATGTGGTAATTTTGGACTAAGTAATTCTGGCTCTGTAGGACTAGAAGCATGCATACTAAGACATGGATGACTGTATATTATTTTTTATATGTCAGGGAATTATCCACCTTATGAAGAGGGTGGTAAATTCCCGATGATGTATTATTGTTATAATTATGCTTAGTAGTCACGCGATATTCTGTAAAACCACTAACATGTTTCCGGGTTCAGGTTTAGGGATAAAGTAACTAGAATGCTTTAAACTGAAAAATAACGCGTTAGAAACTCTAAGTGGGAAAAAGTTTAAAAATGGTCGGGTTTTGGGGTCCGTACCTTCAAGAAAGATTTCTGCTCTTCCGTCATCACCACCATCCGACACTATTCCGATAATGCTTCTGCAGCTTCCTCCGCACCGACAAGAGAGGGGTGGTGACATGAAGGCACCCATTTTCGAAAATGATGTCCCTTTTGGCCGGTTATCTCCTTGTAACCAAAAAAGAGGTTGCCTAATATATTCTGGTGCATACACCTTGCACCATAACCATTCCTTTTAACCAAAATACCCTTACATGGTCCAAAAGGTGCCAAAAGGTGTTACCACTTATAAAAATATGTGAAACATCACAAAGATATTCCAAATGGCCATTACACACATGATTGAGCTCCTTTCAGCTCACATTGAGCTGAAAGCCACTTCTTCATCAAAACTAGCTCACATGAGCTAAAGTTAGCTACTTTGATCTAACTTGAGATGGATTTAGCTACTGCTAGCTAACATGAGCTTGGGTTAGCTACTTCTAGATAACAACATGAGCTGGAGTTATGTACTTATATCTAACTTGAGCTGGGGTGAAGTTGATTAGAGCTACTTCTAGCTAGAGTGAGCTAACTTTGACTTGGACTTAGCTAGTTCTAGCTGAGATGAGCTAATGCCAAGCTACTCCCAGCTCTTTTGAGTTGGAGTGAGCTTGCATGAGCTAACTTGAACTAAGTTCAACAACTTTTATCTAGAGTTGAGCTAATAGGAGCTACTTCTTCCTACTCTTGAGCTAAGATGAGCTGAGTTTAGCTACTTCTAGCTGAGCTAAGTTGATATGAGCTGATGGAAGATACTTCTAGCTATCCTCAAGATAAGGTGAGCTAAGTTCAACTACTTCTAGTTGATTTGAGCTAAGGTGAGCTACATATAGCTATCTATGAGCTCAGACTTAGCTCCATAAGCTCAAAGCACCATCTCAAAAGCTCTTGGTGTGCCAAGAATTCCAACAAACTTCCACTCGCACTAAGAATCTTTTGAGTTCCAACTCCCACTCGAAATAAAATCTCTGGAATACAATAATGAGCCAAAGATACAAGTACATTTATATAATTGGAGTTAAGAGCGCAACCGCAAGGCATACACACCAAATATCTTTTATTGTGGTTGTTAGACTCACAATGAAAGATTATCCTCTCTAAACAATTCACTTGAACTCATCAAGTATCCATATGTTGTTTGAACTTCTTCAAACATACTTGTACTTCACCAATCTCACTTGATCTCATCAAGTGGTGCCTTTTTAGATCCCAAACATAATAATACAATTTTCTTAATCACAATCAGTCTCTTTCTTGGAATTTTAACTTCTTAGAATCCATAATTGTATTAAGAAATGAGATCTCATTCAAATAACATAATCCAATCTAAATCATACTACACATAGTATGTGGGCCCAAGATTGAATTTAGAGCATGTGTATCATACAACATTGTCTTTCCTATTAGCTTAAACTACCTAGGTCATTATATCAACTCAAATACCCAAAAGGAGAATGTTCCAGTCTTATGTCCTTAAGCAAGAACAAAGACAACTTGCTTACATTCTTTCTTTGGGCGCATTTCATGTACATGGAACACTTAGAACACATCTTTCAAGTTTCATATAAATACTAATTGGGTGTTTTACTTATACCACTCCCACTCTGAATGATGTCCACTCAATATAGAGGGGTGTTTCATTTATCCCTCTTAAAACACAAATAGTGTGCTCCCCTTATCAATTAAAAGGAGGACATGTCACAAAACCATGAAATATCTAAAGATTTAAGATCTTTTAAATTCTCATTACAAGTTCATGTTCATACAAATTCATGATTACATGAAAGATTAAAGACATGACATCTCACTAATATCATGCTCATGTTTTATAAGAATATACAAGAAAAGATAGAACACATATGAACAAGATGAAGCCCAAAATACTAGTACCTTTCACCCTTGAAAACAGCTTAAGGAATATATAATTCCTTGCTCCAAAAAACGTAAGATCATTCCTTGCTTGTTAATGATTCACCTTCTTGAATTCTCTAAAGGTTGATGGCGGATGGAGAGATGAGGAAGAAGGCTTCTTTGATCACCGAGAATAATGAGAAGAAGAACAGACAAGAAGATGAATACCAAGAGAAGAGAAAAGTGTTGAAAGGAACACTTTGTATATTCACACTTAATCACCAAAAATTCTCTTGAAAGTGGCACAAGAAGAGAGGAAGAAGAAGAAGAAATATGTGAACCAAGTGTGTTTCCAAATGGCCATTCTTCTAACTATTTATAGGTGAAGAAAATGGCCATTAGAATAATGGTCATTACTATTAAGCCTTCCACTAAGACTTAAAACTTACAATTAAGCTTACCATGGCTTCTTATTTTTTCTATTCCACTAGCCATTTATTCCATAAGATAAATGGCATATTTTCCCTTAATATTACTCCATAATTCGAAATATACATAATATACCTTGAATGAAGTTATTCAATGGTGCAAGGTGTATACACCTTGTACCAAAGTTACCAAAGTACCCATACTTTGATAAAAGGTAAAAGTGGAAATAGATACAAAATGAGGTTTGGATTTATAAAAAATAATTCCAAACTATTCCATTTCACATATTTGAGCTCTTTTAAGCTCATTAGTACAATTTTACCAAATTACCCTTACTTTGATAAAAGATTCCCTAATGGTTTCTTCTTCTGACTTGAACTCACAATTACTTTTAGTTGTAGTGACAAGGAGTACCAACTCATGAAGTTCTTTATGTGCCAGGGAATTCCAACAGTTTTGTACACCTTTTCTCCTGAAAAATTCTTATCCAAATTATGTTAGCACTTATTTGACCAAATTCACAAATAAAGTACTAAATTAAATTAAATTTAAACTAAACGTTGGGGTGCCTCCCACAAGCATCACGTTTAATGCCCTTGACTAAGCGAAACCTGAAAGGTGAGTTACGTGACTCCTTTCGGCTCGTGTTATCCATAAGATGGAGGTCTTACGAATGGTTCCTCAGGAGATCTATTAAGCTTATTTTCCTTGGAGCTCTCCATGGCTTGCAAAGGAGGTAGACTCACCACCGCTCCTTACAATTGACAAATCAGAAGACTTCTTCTAGTACACTTTGAAGCTTTTGGGGGAGGGGTTTGGATGATGGCCAACGGGTTACTATGAAGCTATCACAGTAAACCTCATCAAACTCCTCTTCTTTTCCAATGTCGGCTCCAGCAACTTGCTCCAGGTGTCTCTTTTCCATTGTTGGCCTCAGGTCTTTCCTTTGATAACTTTGGCTTTCTTTTATGACATCTTTAATCACCTCTTGGCCATCTCAAAGGAATAATGCTTGACAATGTCTGGCCAATTGTGCATGTACACAATCAATGCTCCCCAAAGTGCCTTGATCTTTCCTTCCATTCTTGCCAAGTCTCTTGTCAATGTGTTACAAACCTCTTTGCATCTTTTGCTGCCTTCTTTTACCTCTTTGATGAATTCTTGCACTGACTCCTCTAAAGAAGGCATATCTTGCCCATAAATCTCCCTAAGGTATTTCCGAGGTGGCTGCAATTGGTTTAAGTCTTCTCCCATTTCTACCAATTCCTCTATACCCTCAAAAAGGTCCATAAACAAAGGCCTCAAGATTTGTGCCATCAGTAGCACGAGAAGTTACCTACAAAAAGAAACCAACAAAGGGAGTAAACATGCACTAACAAATAAATGCAAGAAGTATGATGCAAACACACATAACACATAAATTCTCTAGACTTAAGCTTGATTCCCCGGTAACAGTTCCAATTTGACGTTAAGATTTTTTCTATGGTGTTTTTTAATCAATGATGCACAAATCAAACAATAAACCAATCAAATAAATTTATAAACACCTTATTAGCCTTAACTCTATTTTATCATAGTATAATGGCTCTAAATCAGGGATCAAACCCAAGAGAGTCTGAGCGCCTAAAGTATAAAAATGAAATGTGTGTTATAATCTATTGTCCAATGCAAAAGATAGAAGGCAAGATGATGATAGGAAAAAGGTGAATGCAAGCAGGAAAATGTGACTAAATGACTAGAGGGGAATGAAGATGTCACTTGTGGATTTCAATCATGGGTTCTCAAAGTTCATCGTGCGTTCTAATGATCATGCATGTGCTACTAATCTCGTGTCCTGGAGATAGGTTATCTCTAACTCTACTAATTGACAACGGTGGTTATCTCTAACTATTATATAATAAACCATCTGATCTGCTAGGATCGAAACCTAAGGCATTCGATATCATAAATACATATACAACCTAAACTACCATAAATTACTGAGAGACATGGAATTCTAATTACTGCAGCTAAATCAATAGATCATTTCAGTGATGGTTCATGCAAGCAATCTCTTTATCATGTTTAAGGTGGATTACTATGAGCGTGTCGCCCTTCTCTCAAATAAGAAACACTACCATAACTTAGACTGAGGTTAGCCACTCTCGTGGTCCAAGACTCAATCCCGAGGTCTATTATCCATTAACACTCCAAGGTCATCTCAGACTCTTGGATGGTTAACCTAAATTTGGATTGCTCCTCTCTCGAGCCAGCAACACACTTCTCAACTAAAGTAGCATTAGCCACTCTCGTGATCCAATACTGACTTTTGAGGAATTAAAGTACTCAAACTAATCACCAATTAACTTACTAAAGTCATCTTTGACATTTAGAAAGCTAATCTATCAATTCCACAAATGTTGTGTCGATTAAACTAATCTCAGACATTTAATCGAGCACCTAGAAGAGTAAGCTTGAAAAGAATCATTCAACATACTACACATGACAGAAGTGCTCAGAATTGATATCAAACATGCATAATCATGAAAATAGATTACTTGCACCCTAAGCTAGAGTTAAACTAAGACATAGCATCCCTAACTCTATCAAAGCTAAACATATACATGATCAACATTTAATAGAAACTCAAAATGATTAAATAGAAAAAGCGTAGGGTTAGAATTTACCCGATAATTGAAAATCCATAAGTTAGGACCTTCAGGGCTGAAGACCTTAAGCCCCTCATGAAATTCGGGCTTCAGGCCTTCAGCCTTATCTCAAGAAACTCCAACTTAGGGTTTTTACTCGAGAGAGCAATCCCTAAAATATAGTATGAACTATTCTTGAACAACCTGAACAACTGAATTATAAGCCTAACACCCATATATATACTAAATCTAAAGTACTAGAATGCCCCTAACAGGTTGGGTACCTAATACTAAAAAGGAAGGATGGAAATGGTCCGAAAATACCAAATAATTTTGGATAAGAATGAAAAATCGCTTGGAGAGAGAAGGTTGGAATTGGGTTAGCATGAGGTGCCTGTTAGGCACCCTAGAACCGCATCCGTGATGCATGTGGCACTCCTAAATGCGCCTTGGAGGCGCTAGTCATGCATCCTGGCCTGCTAGAATGGGTGTGGCGCCACCATGTGGGCTATGAAGTTGCCTTTTGAGGCGCTTGGTTGATGAAGGGTGCCCTTTGGTGCGCCTTGAGGGTGCCTTTTTGTGTGCTAGGAAGTGCCTTGGGCTGAGGAGAAGTGCCATTAGCAAGCCCTGGGAGTGCACCCTATGTATTTACGGCACCATTTTAAGGCTCCACTTTGGTGCCTCAAAATGGCGCTAGGTTTGCTCCATTGTGTCCCTCTAACTCTCTAATATGTGGGATTTTGCCCTCTCTATCTCTTCTTTTGATCGCCAACTCGTTAATTTGATCCGAGATGGTCTTGAATGCTCCAAAACTCGTGAAATCTCATCTCGAACCTTCTTTTATGATCAATTTACTCTTTTCCACACCTCCACACGTTGCACCTACTAGATATGAGAATTTCAAGTAAAGTGCATAAAAGTAAGGATAATGATGCATAAATGATGCATTTACAATCTTAAACATCACGGAAAGTGTGTGTATTTGCATATTGATCATAAGTCAAAAGATGTTTCCTTAGGATACCAGAGCCCCAGTTCTGGTGTGTCTATCAGATATCTAAAGATTCTCTTGATGCACTTCAAGTGACTCCTTGGGATTGGCTTGAAATCTAGCACATATATAGACACTGAACAAAATGTATGGTCTGCTTGATGTGAGGTAAAGCAATGATTCAATCATGCTTCTGTAAATATTTTGATCAATGCGTTGACCAAAAACATCCTTATCAAGTTTTGTTGTGCTGCTCATTAGAGTGGGACAAGGTTTGTCATTTGCATAGCTAAAAAATTTCAGCAATTCCCTGGTATACTTACTTGGTTGATGAATATCCCATAACCTTTTTGCTTGATTTTCAGACCAAGGAAATAGTTGAGTTCTCCCATCATACTCATCTCAAATTCTCTCTGCATAAGCTTAGCAAATTGTTTGCATAGTAGATCATTAGTAGAGCCAAATATAATGTCATCCACATAAATCTGAACTAGTAATAGATCAGAGTTAGTAGACTTTATGAACAATGTAGTATCTATTTTTTCTCTGTTGAATCCATTGTCAACCAGTGGCGGAGCCATGTTGAGTGTAGGGGGGCCATGGCCCCCCAAACTTTCTACAAATTAATAAGTATATAGTAATATTAGTATATTAATTGAGATAATAATTAGTATTTTTTTTATGTTTATTAAATTATACAAGGTTCATTTGAATTATACATTGATAAATAATTTTTTAATTAGATTTCATTAATTAATCCAATTCTTTGATATAAACGAGCATTGTGTTTTTCTCAAACTTTCTAAATAAGCATATGCAAATTTATGGTGGATTTTTTATATCGTATTGATTTGTAGTAATATGGTATCAATCTTTTGAAAAACATTTGTTTGTTACCATTTAATTTTATTTTCCAGCATACCAAGCTCTAGAAGCTTGTTTTAGACCATACAGAGCTTTCTTCAGTTTGTAAACATGATCAGGATGATGACGATCTTCAAAGCCTAGTGTTTTCTATACAAAGACTTCCTCTTTAATAAAACCATTTAAGAAAGGACTTTTCACATCCTTTTGAAAGAGCTTGATGGTTAAAAAGCAAGCACATGCACATAGCATACTGATGGCTTCCATCCGAGCTATTGGTGCAAATGTCTCATCGAAGTCTATACCCTTCTCTTGAGAGTATCCTTTGGCAACCAACCTTACTTTGTTCCTTACCACAACACCATTTGTCACCACCTCCCCACGCTACACGGCCCAGCGGGAAGTGGACGTGGGGTCGGCGGGGCAGCGGTGAGCTAAATGATCATTCCTCAAATTGCGTAGCCAATAATGTGGGTTGGAACCACTACCAGGTCCCTATAAGAGATTCATCAAGACAATGTTTCTACTTTCCTAATACATGCATTTCATAAACCACCATATATATAGATAAACTGAGCTCCGCTAGACCAGATACACCAGAAAAGAGTCTGCCCTTTCACTACCGGGCATAAGCTCTCCGATAAATTAAACATACAATCAGAAATTCCATGATAAACTTAATTGATAATACTTTCCATTAGTATTACGTTTCACACATCATCAAACATATCATTACATGAGAATACTTAATCACATATACAACTCTACATGTATGCATGCAAACTACACCTACAGAGCCATCTCCCAATAGGTAATACCACTTAATATCGCTGGTCGGACTTGCGGATTCTGACAATCGCACCAGATACTGCTGCTGCTGCTGCTGCTGAATACATGAAAAGAGCATAAGTGTAAACTGTTAGTCGTATATATAAACATATAGTGCTCACCCAGAAAAAATCCAGAATACCCATCATTCAGTTGACATTACATATATATCATAATCATGTTTCCACTTCTCATAACTTTCGTTTCTTATTCATTTTACTAATATATCTTTCCATTTCACTTTATAGCCATTATGCCATTTCACACAGATTTTCTCTATCGGGCTCACCCCACCCTTTTCCTGAAATCTTAATCAGAATAAACAGAAGGAGCTAACAATACCTTTACAGACAATCACAATGGGACCGAGCGTAACGCTTCGCGGTCCAACACTAAAGCTCCTGAAAAGATAGTTATAATGAAAGTGGTGAGTTCTCGAGAGAACTCAGTAAGAGTTTAGGTAGAAATAAAAGTTGTCTTCACATTTTACCTGCAATGACAATGTCAGTATGACAGGATGCACTATACTAGTGAAAATTCTACATAAATCATGATGCATATGAATGCGTTACAGACAATGCATACTTTCCTTTCCTTTTACCCATTACAGCGGACCTTTGTGGTCCTCTTTCATACCATGAGAGGTCAGAAACAAACAGAGCGCATGGTACCAGCGAGGGCCTAGGACCCTTTAAAACTGCCCTCAGACAATCAATCAATCAATATAACCGTGTTGCAAAAACAGAGGGTTCGGTGGTCATATCGATGCACGAAACCATGACACGTTGTGTCGCAAGCAGAAGGTTCGAGTCACGTAGACTTACAAACCATGACACATCAGACAGATGGTTCGTGATCGTGGAGACTCAGAGAACCAATCCCATTCCATAACAATAACCTTGTGACAAGCAGAGGGTTCGGTGGTCGCGCAGACACACAGAACCATG
The DNA here is from genome assembly GCA_038382905.1 of Daphne laureola. Taxonomy (NCBI): domain Eukaryota; kingdom Viridiplantae; phylum Streptophyta; class Magnoliopsida; order Malvales; family Thymelaeaceae; genus Daphne; species Daphne laureola. The sequence goes on along the minus strand of JBBYHH010208294.1, from coordinate 4,535 downwards.
ACACATCACATCGCTATCATCGGGTCCGGTGGTCACAAAGACACACAGAACCATTATATAATCCATGTACCTGCACACCTTTACCGCTACCATAGAACAAGTCATATACCCCACCACCGGTATAAGACTGATCTCAACCAATTGAAATGGCACTAAGCATTAACTTAATACGCATTTAAGAAGGTTGAACCCTTACCTGGAAACGATAGCAATCCAATCCAGAATCCGATCATTTTCCCGTGTACTACCGGTAATTGTCCTCGGTAGCCTTCATTAGGATGTTCCAGCAACCCACACTAACACTGAACAATCATATAAGCATATCAGAATCAAATTCTACCATCTCAACTTTACCCATTCTGACACTTAGCAAATTTCCCGCGTCCCAGCCATTTTCTGAAAACGCATCAAAATCTTATAATCTTTATCCATTCTATTCTTAACCTTTAAACAAGTTACAGCCACCAAAATCCGGCAAGGTTTCTCCGGTGAAGAGTGACTGACGGGCAATGTGTTCAGGATTTTGACTCTAAAACAGGTATGTGGTTACCGTTAATTCTGAGTTTGAACTGTATTTTAAGTTCTGATGTCTGTCTGTTAATGTCTGTTTTTGTAATGGGTTAATGGTTATTGGGTTTATGAGTGTTTTGGTCAAGTATGGGTAAAGGAAACGAGTGTTACAGGTTTACAGGGGCTCAGGCGAAGCCCCAGGGGACGCGCGCCAAGGGCAGGCGATCGCCTGGGGGTTGGAAATGGGTTTTGGAAAATGGACAAAGGACCAGGCGACCGACCAGGTGAGTGGAGCGTGGTGCAGGCAATCGCCTAGCCCTGAAGGAAGAAATTGACAGAGGCTCAGGCGACTGGCCAGGCAAAGGGGGCCTGGTGCAGGCGATCGCCTGAGCCCAGAAATGAAAATGGCCAGAGGGCCAGGCGACCGGCTACGCGAAGGAGGGCCTGGTGCAAGCGATCGCCTGACCCCAGGCAAAAATGGACAGAGGCTTAGGCGAGGGGCCAGGTGACCGGGCAGAAAGCCAGGCGATCGCCTAGCACCCTAAACACAAATTTCTGGGGAAGTTTAAAACACGAAAAGCTGGGAGTTAATTCATTTCTCACCATCGTCTTCAACCTTCGACAGAGAAGGACGAACCCCAACCTTTCCTACACCTTCAAACACTCAATCCTAGCTCAAATTTGAAGGGAATTCGTGCTACGTGCGAGGTTTCACTCCAAAGGAAAGAATCTACGGAGGAAATTGCGAATCATCCGATGTTCAGGCAATTTTTTAAAATTGGGTCCGAATCCAAGGTGAGTTTTCTGAGGTTTCTGGTTATGCATGGACTTGTAGACATGTTCTAGTGTCGAATTAGAGCTAGAAGCATGATTTACAACACTGATTACGGGTGAATTGAAGGATGTTCGGATTTAGGGTTTTTGGTCCCCTGAGTATGAATTGTTAGGGGATTATGTAATTAAGGTCAAATTACTACTATTGGGCATAATTGGAACAACATTAATACTTGGAACGTTGACCGATTACGCCTAGAACACGGAGCTAAGGCAAACACCATAGGTTTTGGTGTAAGATTGAAATGCGGTAATTTGATGAACTATTGGTTCTGTTGTATCTGTATGGTGTTTTTAAGCAACATTAGTACTTGAACTAAGTTGTGAATCACACCGTAGAATGGATTTATCAAAGGATTCCGAAATTGGTCATTTCTGTGAATTGGTAACCTGTGAATTACAGAGGTAATGGATAAGGTTTGGTTACCTTTTTCATAATGAACCCAAAGTAAGAGTATGGGCTATATGGAAATTGTTTACTGTTATTGTGTGAATGGTAATATACTTGTGTATATTACTTGTATCTGAATTGGTATTGGAATTAGATTAGGTAACGGGAATCAGTAAAGGAAAGGAAAGGAACTCTAGAACGGGAACGATTAAGGAGTGGTTTGCTATTGCTTTTAGGTAAGGGTTCAACCTTCCCATATATATATTTATACGGTATGGGATGGTTGAGATTAGTCTTAGATCTAGGTCTCTGACTTTGGTCTTAGATCTTGATAGTTGAGTCTAAGACTAGTTCCAAGATAGCGGTAAAGGTGCGCAGGTAAAAAGGAATGTACAACGGTTTCTTGCATCCTTTGGACCACCAAACCGGATGATGGCTATTTGAAGTGTCGTGGTTGGCGCGTCTTCGGACCCAAAGTAACTGGGTGCGACACAACGTGTCATGATTCTGTAAGTTGGATCGACCACCGAACCTTCTACTTGTGACACGGTTATGGGACTGTATTCTGATTTTGTCTGATTCTGTCTGATGGTTATGGGACTGATATGCGACTGGTTTTGTGGGTCTTCTTGACCACAAACCCTCCAATTATGTATTCTGTCTGCCTGGTTTCATGAGTCTTCGAACCACCGCACCCTCTATCTCTGATTCTGGTTATGTTTCTGTTATGGATATGGGATTGGTTATGTGGGTCTCCACGACCACGAACCCTCTATTTTTGATTATGTATGTTTCTGTTATGTATTATGGGTATGGTACGGGAATGGTTCTGTGGGTCTCCATGACCACGAACTCTCTGATTATGGGTTATAATTCTGTATTCTGACTGGTTCTGTGCGTCAATGTGACCATGAACCCTCTGTGCTGTCATATTCTGTCTGCTTGACTCCTTGTGTCTTTAAGACCACCAAATCCTCTGATTCTGTTACTGTACTGGTTCAATGGGTCTATTGACCCCGAACCCTATGTTTCTATTATGTTCCGCCAATAGGGCGATGATGATAGTTAAAAGGGTCCTAGGCCCTCCCTGGTTACAAGCGTCTGATGCGTCTGTTCTGTGATAGTATGAAGTTTTCTATACTCTTTACTATGGATCTATGGCAGTTCCACAGCTAAGGAGGCCGTCATGGTGTGTAGGCTGGATATGACTATTATGTATGAATATCAACTATATATTGAACTGTATTCTGTATCTGTATCTTCTGACTTGGTCATTACAGGTTATGCGAAGAAAACCTTTACTTCTACCTAAGCTCTTACTCAGTTCTTTCGGGAACTCACCCTTATACTTTAAACATTTCAGGAGCGTCTGGTTTAGGGCCTGCGGCGTAGTACCGTACGGCTATTAGTGTTTTGTACGTAAGGTACATTAGCTCCTTCTGTATTTTGTGTTTCAGGTTAAGGTTAGAATGGGTATCTGTAAAGCAATAGTGATTCTGTATTGGTTATGGCTTATGGATCTGGTTATGTATTGATAGTGGTCTGAAATTGTACAATAAGTATTTGACTAATGGTCTGTCATTCTGTATCGCAGCTAGCGGCGCAGCATCTGTTGGGTCGGGCTTTATCGGATATTGTTGACCCGACACCCGGATTAGTGTATGTATTTTTGGATAGCTTATAGCAGCTCTGTAGCGTAGATTGCACGATCATGTAGACATGTACGAACGGATAAGGAATATTGTATGAATGTTCTGTTTATCCATGAGAATTCATTGTTGTCTACTATGTGTTTATTTTATCGGGAAGTGCTTGCCTGAGGCAGCGTTCTTTCGGAGCATCTGGTCTGAGCTGAGCTCAGTTATCTGTATAGTTGGAATTTATGTTTTGTAGGAGCAAGGAATGCTTCTAAGCTATGTTATTGACTTCTGCATTTATGGACCGACAACGTGGATATCCCACATTATTGTGCTGCGCATTTACACGTCTATCGCACCACCTCCCTCCGACCCCGCTTCCTGCTTCCCGCCGGGGCGTTTGGTGAAGGGGTGGTGTGACAATTTTCTATCAGAGCATGGTTGAAGCGTAAGAAAAAGTTATGGAAGTTTATGGAAGTTTGGGTTTTGCTTGCGTTGCGGGATGCTCGGGAGGCATGCTTTTGTTTCGTTGGGCTGATCCTGAATAGTTCACTTAGGGAAGATAGCTACTTTCTTACGTGAACTGCCGGGATCGGGCAGTGAAACTTGGGTCTGCCAATCTAGACATTCCTAACTCAGGTAAAACAGTGAGCATGAGGAAATGGAAAGTTAGAATGAAGTGGGCAAGTAAGTAAGATCTGAAGTCTCTGAAGGGGAATGTTTGGATGGCGCAGTGTGTGCCACCGATTAGTCCAGGACAATTTTGTAAAAGAGGCTGGCTCCCTCTTTATGAGAACTCTTCTGGAATGAGAAGTGGAACTACATGTTGTCTGTTTAGACAAGTATGAGATTTGTAAGGAAGGGTAGTCAGTACCATTTAGTCTTAGGACTTGGTACTATCTGTGGTTACTGTGTTGGAAACCAGTGATTGGCTCAGGGTGCAATAAGATGTGCCCGGAGGATGGGATGTCATCTAGGCTCAGGAAGGTAGTTTAAACTACCTCTCCTGTCAGAACATACGGTGGTTCAAGTGGAATACTGATTAGTGATCTGTTTTGAGTTATTAGGATTGAAGGGATAGGATTCTGTGATGTAGATTTGTCTGTGTGATAATTTGCATCATACATCATGCATTGCATCTATGCTACAGAGCTATAGGATTT
>JBBYHH010208183.1:0-13422 GCA_038382905.1 Daphne laureola | reverse complement strand
TGGTCTTATGTATGACATGTTATGTACATGGCTAGACATAAGTCAAATGGTTCATCTACTAGCTAAATCCACGTTTAATCTGTATTCATGCTAAAATAGTACTATTACTTGGTGTAATAGAAAGAAACTTGTACAAGGAGGCTGAATATGTTTCATATACCTTAGATGTACAAAAGTCATACAAGTCATAAATAATTGTGATGTATACTATGCTCATGGTATGATAGACAAGACATGAAACTCAATTATTATATTTCTCGATTCAATTCACATGCATGCTCTCATTTGTCAAGTTTAAGCATTTCATAACATGAAGAAAAACAATTAATCACAATATCCTCAGATCACATATTCAGCATAAGACCTTAAGAGAAGACACAAGGTAATCAAAACAATTGTTCAACTTCTAATATCATGATAAATTCAAAAAAAAAAATGATAGAAGTGAAATGGTACCTTGTTCTCCATGTGCAATGATGATTTGGTGCTTTTGGCATTTTTCTCAATTGGAATGGTTAGGCTTTATTTAGACCAAAATTAAAAATAAACTAAACAAATACTTAAATATGTAAAACATTGGGGTGCCTCCCACAAACGCCACATTTATAGCCCTTAGCTGGGCTTTGATGGTGAGATCATGTAGGGTCAACAGTGGGGGTCTCAGAGCCCTGAATCGTGAGAGATGGTGCGGATGGTCGACGAACTAGCCACTTCATGTCTTTGAGTTTCCATACATAAATAAATGGGATACCATCGAGCTTATCCTTGAGTTGTCGCATGTCGATGACCTTTCGAAACGTTTCGTTCCTCTTTTTGGGAGAGGTGGTACTCACTTCCTAAATCAGGCTCTCAAAAGCCGTGTTATCCTTAAGAGGTTGTATGTTAACTCCCAGGGCTTCAGTGGTGTAGTATCCTTCCTTGGTAATATTGGTGAGGGGTTGATGAGTCCTCGTCCCTTCACCAATAGAAAGAACTTGAAGCCCTTGGAGTGCTTGTTAGTCATCCTTGGTCGGTGAAGGTGTCCAATCAAAATCATCTGGGTGATGTAGATATGACTCCTTCAGATGTTGTCTTTCTCTCACTTCTCTCTCAACTTGCTCATTTATGTCTTTCTCCTTTCTCAATCTCATATCATATTGATCGAGGCCAAAACACTCTACTAGTTCTCCATTGGAGACTTTCATAGTGTCCTCGATGTTAAATTTAATTTCTTTGGAAGCTACCTTAAGTGTCAAGCATCCTCTCTCGACGTCGATCATTCCCTTCCCAGTGGCTAGAAATGGTCTGCCAAATATGATGGGCATTTGAGTGTCTTCATCCATGTCTAGTACGATGAAATCTACAGGGAAGTAGACCTTATCGACTTTCACTATGACATCTTTGATGATCCCCTTGGGATAAGAAAATGATCGATCAGCTAATTGAAGACAGATTGAATCAGGTTTAACTTCCCCTAAACCCAGTTTCTGACATACGGACCATGGCATGAGATTGATGCTCGCTCCCAAATCTCATAATTCCTTGTCGCAGTGGAAGGGTCTGATGTCGCAAGGGATGGTAAATCTACCTGGATCCTTGAGTTTGGTCAGAAGTTTATTCTGTATTACTGTGCTTACCTCTTCCTTCATGACAATTAACTCATTGTCTAAGAATCGCTTCTTCTTTGTCAATAGATCTTTTAAAAAATTTGTGTACTTGGCATTTCCTGAATGACATCTAGAAAAGGTAAGTTTATTTCCACCTTCTTAAAGACTTCCAGAAATTTGTGGAAATATTCTGCATCATTTTTCCTTTGCATTCTTAAAGGGTAAGGTAATTGAGCGATGAGTTCTGGTGAGAGAGGTGCTTGTTGTTCATTATTTCGGTTCGCAGAGGTTCCCACGGAACTTTTTCATTCAGTAGGGACCGTCTTTGACCATTTCTTCTCATCACTCAGCTCCCCTTCTTTCTTCCTTTCGATCTCTCGCTTAGTTAGAGGTTTTCGACTCCATAGGGTGACTGTGTGGCAGAATCTGCAGTGCTCCTGAGTACTTGGCTCACTGTCTGATGGAAAGTTTCCCTTGTTGAGAGTTTTTAGGGAATTTGCAAGTTGTCCAATCTGAGTCTCAAAGTTATAGATAGAAGCGCAAGGGTTAGCTAACTCACCGTCCATTCTCTTATAGACGTCTATCAGCTTGTTCTCATTCGCAGCATTGGCCTTGTTAAGATTCTGTATAAGTTGCTCAAACATGGTGTTTGCCTTCGCCATTAGGTCACTGGTTGATGTTTGTCCTTGGTTGGTGTTCTGTGGGGCTAAGTTTCCATATATTGGGTTGGGATAAGGTCGGGGTTTGTTATAAAATCCACCTCCTTGTTGATACTGGCCTCTGTTAGCTGGATATTATACGAAGTTGCATTCTTCGTTATTTTCTTCAAAGTGTTCTGCTGCCATAACTGGCTTCTGGCCTTGCTGGTTAGCTTGGTCTTTCAGGATCTTTTAGACCATGGAGGTGAGGGCTACCATTTGTGCCTGAAGTGATGTCTTTGTATCCACTTCATATAGTCCGCGTCTTATACGGCCTGCTCATCTCCTATCATCGGTGGTGCGATGCTCATCTGATACTTCCAGTAACTTAAGTAAGTCCCAAGATTTATCATCTTGTTTTTACATAAACCATCCACCTGCTGAAGCGTCTAAATGCCTCCTGGTTCTCTCGGATAGTCCTTCATAAAATAGACAGACTTGGTAATCGTGGCTTACTCCTGTTTACGGGCATCTCTTGATTAATTTCTTAAGTCTTGCCCAAGACTACGCTACTATTTCTTCTGGATCTTCCTTGAAATGTAGGATTTGATTCTTCAGTTTAAATGCTTTTTGGGGAGGGAAGTATTTCTTAATAAATGCATGTCGGAGGTCCACCCACAAGCCTATCTTCTCTGGGTCAAGAGTCTTATACCAACGCTTTTCTCGTCCGTCTAGTGAGAAGGGAATAGTCGCATCCTCTTTGCTTCTTCTGATACTCCATACAATTCTATGGTGTTGCAGATGATTGAGAATTGATCCATATGTTCATTTGGATCCTCGTTCACAAGACCGTGGAAACAATGTTTCTCCACATATGAAAGCACATGACCAGGAATTATGAAGTCATCATGTACTGGGGTAGGGCGGATCAATTTCTCCTGCATCTCGCCAAATTTGAGGGCAAATATGTCAGACAATGTTGGTCCTCTTCTCCGCTCCTCTGGTGGTGCGTTTTGAGCTTCATTGCATCCAGGTAGTATTTCATTTGGCGGTGGGCCATTGACGTTGGCGGCATCTTCATTGATAGGTACTTCATTCATGTTGGGTGCGCCATTTCCTCCATTTCCACGGTTTTAATCATTTAACACTTGTCCAAGACCGTCTAGACTGTTACCATTCCTTGGTTGATTTCCTCCATTGTTGCCATTGATGATCAAGGTACTTGGTCGGCCATCCTAGTTCAATGTCTAATCCTCCATAGGGTATGATTGATTTCTGGGTCGTGCAAAATGATTGGCAATACTGGCCTCCTTCTCATACACTTCGAGCTCTCCACGAAAAACTTCTATTTTCCACAATACTCTCCCTGGCAACGGTCCCAAAATTTGATCGGTATGCAAATTTACTATTTATAATTCTCACTAATGTGCATGATCTATCAATTCTAGTCTAGCGGTTCAATTAATGAGGGTCGAACCCAAGAGATAGTGTCTGCGAATATTTCAGTTCTAAGTGGAATTCCTACCGATATGAGAAGTTTCTTGTAACGTCTATCTGCCGATATGATGAAGGTTTTGATTGTAACTGATGGCCGATAGGCTCAAACCACGTCTCCAAGGCCCAAAATGGGCATATAAACCCAAGAAACCCTACAAGAACGCTTGAGTCAGAAACCCAGGAAAGGGGGCCCATCAAAAATGGCTGAGGGCACCATACCCGAATGTACACATCCGCAAACCGAGGTCATGCCCTCAGCACATTATAACCCGATAGCCTGCGTACAGGACATATTTGCCACCTGTCGTCTGACACCAAACCGCCTATTTTCCATCAGAGTATTATAGATGTGCCACTCTATTAGACAAGACTATATAAGCCTACATCATTCTAACATTTAAGGTAACTATTCACTCTGCCCAAGGTCTTGGCACATTCTCTCTACCAAATATACTGACTTAAGCATCGGAGGACCCTCCACCGGGTAAAACTCCGGCGTGGTTTCTAGATTTGTCTACTGTGCAGATCGACTCAACGAGACATGGAGACGGAGCTGAACATAATCAAGACCAGGAGACAGAGACTCAATAGCGTGGTGGTCCCTAATGAAGAACCGCCACCATTTACAGCATGAGCTCGTCCGCGTCGTGGAAGTGACCAGACAACAACAACGGATAGGTAGGGTGGCCGGTTGTGGAAGGAGAAAGGAGAGAAGCAAAATGTTAGGATAAAAAATATTAGTGATAATAAGAATAGTTAACCTTATAATTCTTAAGGTCAACTAACAACACAAATAGTTAAGGTGGGTAACTGAAGATTTTACTAAATCTCAGGAGTGTAATTGCAGGTTTCTAAAAATTAAGGGGGTAAATTGCAGATTATGAGAAACCTCAGGGGGGGTATTTGTAAGTTTCCCAAATTTTTATGGTGGATCGCCAATTTCACTACTTGATCATGATTACAATTTTTAATACTACTGGATCACGAATTTCGTCCAACGGATCATCAAATTGGTGTACTAGATCATTCAATATGCTACAATAGATCATAAATAAAACCTAGGGGTTGAAGTGAAAGAGGGTAAATGCCTTCATGTACATGATCAATTCCTGTAATTGATCATTTATGGACTCCCAATTCAACACTTCAACTAAACATTTTTGTTTCCTAGTGAATTTTGTTGAAGGCTCTTTGTTGAAAACCTTCTTTACCTTTTTGTTTTTCATTTTCAAAACATTTATTTTCTTTTTGTATTCAAGAATAACGATTTGGCTCCAATATATGCAAAAGCATTCGACAAAGAGAAGAATTTGGAGCTCATCGTTCTCATTGGGACGATGGAGGAAGATGAAATTTATTGCTGACGAGTGACGACATCGATTTCTTGGCACCGAAGAGTGAGGAACGAAGTGATGGTGAACTGGAACTGAGAATGAAAGTGTGCTTATTGGAGCCAAAAATAAGTTGAGCACCAGTTAGCAAGAAAGTAAAAAATGGCCGACCACCAGTTTGGAGATGAAGCGGAAGAGAAGGAATGACATTATTTTTAATAATGTTGACATCTTAAGCACTTAGGTTGCGCATGTGCGCATCCTAAAGTGACTCTTATATTATAAGTTGTTCCAAATTAATTGTGAAGTTTACTGGAAAAAACAGCCTTTTTTTTCTTCCATCACTTTACCTCCGACGCTCCTTTTTCTATAATTATTGGGATAAAAAATTTATTTATCACGATGTAAAAAGTCTTTTCCAGCATAATTTGTTTTAATAATAAATTTGTGACACCTTTACCATTAAATAAAGACCAAATAGCTATTTGGTACCCTGTGTTATTACTTCTGGGTAATTAAGGGTTTGAACTAAAAGTGGAGCAAGGAGGGCCTACAACTATTAATTTTGGGCAAAGAAGGGCCTTTGTCACCACCCCTCGCCCAGGCCGGCAGAAACGCACGGCGCGGGGCGCGGAGGGGGCGTGACGTCGGACGGAGGGCACTTTGTGGTGCGGGATCCATAACCCGGTCCCGCAATACCTGAAACCTGCACTCTGAAATGATTACAGACAAACAAGAATCGCACAGTCACAAATCATAAAGTTGAGCTCCGTTCAACACCAGATACACCAAAAAGGAGTCTTGCTTCCACTGAACTGGGCAAGTACTCTCCGAGTAAAATAATTTATCCATAACATACTAAACATCAAGGAACATGGACAATGGTATATTCAACACTTAAATCTGATGACCATAACTTCAAATCATGCAAGCAACTGAACCGTCATATCATACAAGCCTCATAATATGATCAATACTACATGTGCATATGCATCTATACCTACAGAGTCTAACATACGAGCACCTCCAGGTCACTGTTGCTGCTGCTGACACAAATAAAGGAGAGTTAACCGTTAGTCATTTCACTAGTGCTCATCCAGATAATCAATAACACATAACCGACTCAATCGAGGTTACCCTCATCACAGAAATAGAAAATTCATCTAGGAGCTATATGTACCTCCTGTACAAACTCACAGAACAACCAGACGGAGCTACTCCGGAGGTCATGTACCAGAAGCTCCTGAAAAATATTAATCATAAGGGGGGTGAGTCCTCGAGAGGAACTCAGTAAGGGTTTAGGTAAGGGTAATGGTTTTAAAAGCGGACCTGCATAACGAGGTTAGCATGCACAGTATGCAATATACTAACCAGTTCATACAACCTATATATCATAAATTATGATATGCATAAAATGCACACAACTTCTTCATCCCGTAGAACGGAAACACATACGTCATCATCCCATTGGACGGATACCCATATGTCATCGTCCTATTGGACGGATACATATACATCATCGTTCTATCAGACGAATACATATACGTCATCGTCCTATCGGACGGATACCATAAAACACTCGGGGTTCGCATAAAACAGACGCATAGTACCAGCGAGGGACCTAGGTTTCCCATAACCGTCATAACCACTACATTGATCATAATTTGATCAATGTGTAAAACATCATCATCTTAAAGATGGATCCCCTTGATCACAAGTGATCAGAAAACTATACAATATGGGAGTTGTATGTCCCGAACTTGAAAACTTGCATACCACTAACCTTACCATGTAACTAGCCCCGGGAATCATCGGGGCCCACCCTTGACCCAGAAACTAGCTTCAACTAACCCAATATGGATGCCAGAAACCCAGAACGCATATAAAGAAAGTTGAACCCTTACCTCACATATTGCACAATTTCTGTACTTTCTCTAGGCAACCACGTCAACCCGAAAATCCGGCAACCTCCCGGCTGTATTCTAGCATAGCGCAAACACAGAAAATGCAGCTGAACAATCACAAAATAATAAGCAATACAATCCTCAATCACTGATCAATATCCAACACACCAAAACTTATATCCACTTTTCATTTCGGCCAACTATGAAGAACATGCCTCGAGAACTTTCCTCAACAATCCAACAATGAATCTAGGAGCTCTAAGCATCACTAAATCAACTCCAATCCATAATTAACAAAGAACACCAACATGCTTCCTTATCAACCAATTTCGGCCCACCTTGGAAAACACACTAAGAGAATTTTCTTCTAACCTTTAACAACATTTTTGGAGCTCAAAATCATCCTTAATCCAACACCAATTCACACTTAACAAAGAATCATCAACATAATTTTTCATCAATAATTTCGACATTCACCAAGTTTGACCATGACATAATTTTGGTCAACATGATGATTCAAGGTTAATTCCAGGTATAAATCATGTTCATAATCACCCAAATAACACTTTAACAATCCACTTTCATCTCATTCCTCATCAAACCAAGAAATCAGAAGAAATTCCCCAATTTATTCATGGTAAAATCGTCCAACCATTAGAAGAAGAAAAGATGAAGCTCCAAGTATAAAAAGTGTTAGTAATCATCCATACAACAACTTAGCATCACCATTTCATACTAATTCCATGATTTCCAGAAAATTTTGAAATCCCTAGTTCATCCTCAAGCTCAAATTCGGACAAGAAATGAAGAATAGATGGAAGAAAGCTTCCTACCTCAACCTTTTAGCCATGAATCACGCTTCTCCTCAAGCAAAACTGGATGAAAGAAGGAAATGAAGAAGAAATGTTTCCGGAATCTTTTAAAAAATATTTTAATAGGTCAGTCACTGGCCCGGGCGATCGCCTGGGCTTGTGCGTTCCGTCGCCTGACGGTCGCCTGGACGACTACCATTTTCATCCTGGGGTCAGGTGATCACCTGCACTTGTGCATCTCTTCGCCTGCGCCTCGCCTGATCCCCTGTCCAACTGAGTTCTGGGCTCAGGCGATCACCTACTCTGGTGCGTCTCGTCGCCTGAGATTCACCTGAGCCCCTTATCTCTTTTTATTCTCTGGGTCCAGGTGATCGTCTGGGCTTGTGTCTAGGCTTGTCTGGCGGTCGCCTGAGGCTATTTTCTACGCTTCTCCTCGAACTTCTTCTTTACTTTACATTTGGCTCTTTCGATTGCCTTTCCGCGCGTTTTTCATACCAGATCCTTATATCTCCTTAAAAATGTGTCCAACATAATTCCAATTTTACGCAATTTTCCAAAATGACAATTTTACCCTCCAAAGTGAATTTTAGAAAAATGACATGGGATTCACGTACCAAATCCAAGCTGTGAAATCCCGTGGAAATGAGTCTCAAATGAAGTCCCGGGACATGATACTTAACAGAAAACGTGCCCCACACATTTAAAACGGAGTCCCGGTACTACTGAATCCGACCCTCGAATAAAATATTCGGAAACATTACCAACGTCCGGGGTTGGTCTCTAACAACCTTGATCCGGTTGACTTGGCCCCGTTACGTGCCAAGTCAACGGGGTCAGGGCTCTTCTTTGCCCAGAAGTAATAGTTTGAGGTCCTCATTGTTCCACTTTTAGTCCAGACCCTTAGTTGCCCCTCGAGTAATAGTTCAGGGTACCAAATAACTATTTGGCCTTAAATAAATGGTTTAAATACACATCACTTCTCTGAACTATGACAAAATGAGTAATAAGGGCATGAAAAAAAAAATGATGTAGATAAATGCGTGAACTATAGTGATTTGAAGCAGATGAGGGTCTCATTCCGACCCTTATTTGCACCGTTTTCCCGAAGTTCACACACTTATCTACATCGTGTTCTATAGTTCAAGCCCTTATTTACTTCATTTTTTGTTCAGACCCTTATTTGCCCACTTTGTCATAGTTCAGGGTAGTGATGTGTATTTAAGCCTAAGTAATATTCCCCGGTCGCTAATTAATCTTTTTTGAGCAAGTCCCTAATTAATCTTACAATTTCTTTTTATTGTTCAATATTTAATATTTAACTCAAATTTTAATAAAGATAAAATATTTTAAAAAAGTTTAGAATAAATATATTAAAAAAATTATAATTTAAATTATGATATGCATATAAATTATTTAATTTTAAATGTCTAAACATTCATGAAAAAAATTATAAATTAAATACTATAAAATACAAAAAAGAAAATTTAAAATTAATAGGGACGGATTAAATAGTTATAAAAGGTTAAGTATTCACACATATTTTACCAACAACACAACAAATTAAAATTTCTTTTTACCAACAACAGGCGAGAGTGAATCTGTTGTCCTCTAATTCTTGTCCTCTCTATGTCCCCCAATATATTTTACTAATATCACTAATTAATTTACTAACTTTTTAACGGAATAATTAACGATATTAGTAAAATATAATTAGAAACGGGAACGAAACATGAGATTAGGGATAACAGATTTGGAGTCATACAACAGGCAATGTTGTTGACACTGCCGACATTTTCCTCATTCAAAAATGAGTTCTTTTGGTGCAAGAGTAGCATCAGCATGCCATTATTGATTGATAAGAGCAGACCTAGTTAAAACTTCACGACCTCGCGACATACTTGAGCTGTTGTAATTTTACATATAAACATTAAAATACAAATAAAGATAATAATGACGACAACGATACGTACTCTTTTTGGAAAATGCTCCATCCTCTCTCACAAAAAAGTGGTCAATTTTCCTATTTGATAGCCCTAGAAATTGATACATTTCCCTTTAACTTATTTGTTTTGTTTTCTAGATTCTCCAATTAGGCATCAGGTTAATGTTCTATGCTCTAGAGTTGTAAAACCTTTTTACATCATCAGGTATTTTTTGTAATAGATTCATATCTTTTTTATATTATTTAATAGTAAAGGATCCACGTATTATTGCTTGAAATAGCTGATAGTGCAAAAATGATTTCCATGAGTGCATAAAAAATGTATCCACATATAAACAATTTTCATTTTTTTCCTGAATATTTAGTTTAGTGGTTAAGTTCACAATCTCCCTATCTATTTTATCAACAAAAAAAAAAAAAACAATTTCTAGCTGGCCCAGTACATTAATGGCTGTAATTTTGTCACCCTAACATTGGGCCTAGCATCTTGGGCTCTGTATGCTGAAATGTAGTACACTCCTATATAACTCTACCTCTATAAATATACAACACAACTATATTTGTTGACCACATTAATAAACCACCTCCTCAACATGTCTATTCAAACCACCAGCTCTCTTCAATGGCTGAGCCTCATTGCTGTCATCTGGCTTCAATCCATCAATGGCACCAACTCCAACTTCCCAGCTTACTCCTCCCACCTCAAGACCCTCCTCTCCATCTCTCAAATCCAGCTCAATAACCTCGCTTTTGCCTCCGACGCCGGCAAGCTCTTCGGCTGGGTCTCAGGCCTCGCTGCCCTCTACTTGCCGCTCTGGCTCGTCCTCCTCATCGGCTCCGCTCTAGGATTCGTCGGCTATGGCGTCCAGTACCTCTTTGCGTCTGACAACATCCATAACTTGTCGTATGTTCAGGTGTTCGCCCTCACCGTCGTCGCCGGAAATAGCATTTGCTGGATCAACACAGTGTGTTATATCGTTACAATACGGAACTTCTCGTCAGAGCGGCAAGCGGCGGTCGGAATCACGACGAGCTATCTTGGTCTGAGCGCGAAGGTTTACACTGAGATGGTGGATGCTTTTTTTCCGGAGAAGAAAGCAGAGTCGTATCTGTTACTCAACGCCGTTCTTCCTCTCGTCGTATGCGTTGTCGCCTCGCCGTTAGCGAGGGACTTCAGAGCCGTCGGGAAAACAGACAAGATGAGAGCTTCTTTTGTCTCCATGTTCATGATCACAGTCGTCACCGGCGTCTACGCCGTCATGAGCAGCATGGGGTCCATTTCGCGCCTCCTCCCGCCGGTTGCTAACGCCTTCGGGATCGTGGCCTTCCTCCTCGTCCCGTTAGTAATTCCGTCCGGTCTCCTTATCCGGCGAATGGTAATAAAAAAGCAGCAGCAGAAGATACACGTGGTGGACGCTGATTTGCCCGAGATGGAAGGTGGAGGAATATCAAAGGAGGCAGTAAAAGATAATAAGGAAATTATTACAGTTACGGTGACAGAGGAGGTAAAAGTGAGGGAGGAAATCGGGGTGAAAAAAATGGTAACTAGAGTGGAATTTTGGCTCTATTTTTTTGTGTACTTATTCGGTGCGACGCTTGGGTTGGTGTTTCTGAATAATTTGGGACAAATCGCGGAGTCTAGAGGATGCTCCAAGACATTGGCTTTGGTTTCTCTGTCTTCTTCTTTCGGCTTCTTTGGTCGCCTCGTGCCGTCTATTCTTGATTACTTCTTTTCAAGGTAAATATAATCTTACTACTAATTAATGACAGTTAATTAGTTATCAGTAATTACATTAATGAGTTTGTCCTCTAGTGCTTTCAACAAAAGACATTTATATAGTAAACAGTTTCAACTTTTCTATAATTTTTCAAAAAAATTTAAAGTGTTTTATTAAAAAGAAATCGTGAATAAATTTAAGTGAATGTATATATACCTTCTTTCCATAATTTTAAGTACCTTCAGTTGCTATATACTCCGCATGCGTGTGCCTATATTGGCAAAATACAGTTTTAGTCTTTTACTTTTAACATGCATTTTATTTTTGTCTCACTTTAAGAAGTTATCATGATCCTACCGTTATGATTTTTTATTCTATTGTGGTCTTCTTATAAAAAAAATCATTTAATTTTTCCTTTAACTATGAAAATATCTGGCTTAATTAGCAACTTATTCCTTTAATTTATGAAAATCTTTTAACGTTACCACAAAAATTCAATCTCTTACAATTAAATTCTTACCCAATTTTTTTCAAACACCACTACCCACCACACTGCCCCGCCACTGCCGAAATGCCAGGAATCATAAAAAATCACCACAGAGCTGCATATCGAGGCCATGGGCCATCGAATCGCAGCCCTAGGCCGCTGGATCACGAACCCAAGCTATCAAGTCGCCACCCTAGCTAGGCCGCGAATCAACAGCCCAAGGCAGCGATTCGTGGTCCAGGGACTCGATCCAGCAGCCTAGGGCCACGATTTGGTGGCCCAAGTCCCCAATCCGGTGGTCCATGCATGGTCCCGATCTATGGCCTAGTGGTTTGTTTTTTTTCCAAGCCTTCCAGCAATGGTTCGGCGGCATCTGGCGGTGTGTCAGCATTGAAATTTGAAAAGTTTTGTGTAAAAACTTATTTGTAAGAAATTGAAATTTATCGGTAAAATTAAAAGATTTACATAAATTCAAGGAATAAGTTGCTAATTAAGTAATGAGATTTTTGTACTAAACGAAAAACTTAATTGAAAAATTAACGGCAGAAGCATAATAGGATAAAAAACCATAACTATAAAATCAAAATAGGACGAATTCTTAATATAAAATCAAAATAAGACACATATTAAAAGTAAGACGAAAAATGAGGACTTTACTGTGCATATATATATATAGTAAATTATTTCCAAAGGTTTTTTCGACACATTCGTTTCTTTTCTTTCTTTTCGTTTTTAACGTCGGAACTTTGTTGCGACAATATATTCAAATTAGATTCATACTATTAAATTTGTGTAGAATATAATTTTATGCATGCACGTTTCTTTATCCTTCTTTTCTTAGAAATATTTTGATATTACGGAAACGGAACGTTTTAATCAAATATAAAAATGTGACAATACGAATGTGAACAGAGGACTACTATGAGAATTGTACCAAAATGGTTTGCGTTTTTAACTTATCTTATCAAGTATACTCATCCATCCAATTTCTATTATTGTACTTACAGGTCCACATCTTGTATGTATGTAAGTAACGTTAACGATTTATTTCGGGCCTTCATCTGTTCACATTATAATAGCTCTCGCTTTGTTTCAATGAAGGATTAATTAAAATCACTTTGTTGTAAGCATATTACTATATACGTATGCTTAGTGCGATATTTTTTTCTTCAATCCTAAGTTCTTTTATTGTTTAAACCCTAAATTAATATTTGTTTTAATATATTTCAGGAGCCGGTACATGTTGTGTAGGCCGGCAACAATGGCCGCACTAATGGTGCCAACGGCCGGAGCTTTCTTCTTACTCCTAAACCCTAGCGACACGTCCCTCTACATCAGCACCGCGATGATAGGCATCTCTAGCGGTGCCATCACCTCAATCGCAGTGTCCACCACCACGGAGCTCTTTGGGATGACTCACTTTGGCGTGAACCATAACGTGGTGGTCGCCAACATCCCAGTCGGGTCATTCCTCTTTGGCTACTTGGCCGCTCTCGTGTACCGAAGG
>JBBYHH010208072.1:0-13423 GCA_038382905.1 Daphne laureola | reverse complement strand
AACTTATATTTTGTGGAACACCGCACCAGTTTATTGGGCGGAGGTTCCTATCTGATGTATAACAATATATTGGTTAAGTCACGCGCTATATTTCTGCTTAAAACTCTGTAACGACTCGTTGATATCTATCTAAAGGAAAGTTTTAATTTAGTCGGTTTTCTGGGAACTGAAACTCTGATGGATTCCGTTCTAACGTCACCAGTCGCAATGTAAGAGTAAGTTACGCTTCCGCACTAGCGATCACGACGGACGGTGGTGACACTGTCACTCGCGTGAGACCACACAACGAGTTTTTTTGAGTTTGGACCTTGTGTTATTAAAGTTTGTATACAATGTCTCCTAAAGTGTTTGAGTTTTACTTTGGACCCTTTTTCAACTGAGTTGACAAAGTTGAGGGTATTCTCTTGCATTTTGGCCAATTTAAAATTTGATTTTGAGCATCGATTTCCTGCACCGGCGACGATGTGGGATGGTCGACATTGCTGCAGTTTGAGCTTGTCCGTGTTGCGGCGACGACTAGGCGATGATGATGACTGGTAGGAGTGATTAGTTAGGGAGGGTGAAAGGAGAGAAATAAAATGCTGAAGTTGAAGTATTAAATATTAGTGACAAAAAAAGTAGTTAACTCTAAATTTTTTTATTGATTAAGTAACACCATAAAATATTAAGAGGGTAATTGAAATTTCAGTAAACTTCAAAGATAACTGAAGGTTTTAAAAAGTATTGGGGCAAACCGAACATTTCACTTATGTTCAAGAAAGTTTTTTTATTTTCCTAAAGGAAAGCGGTTAGCGGTCGGACATAGGAAAAGCAGCAGCAAAACAACAAAAAAGTCAGTAGACTCTTAATCTCCGAGCTACGGAAACCTGTCAAAATCTCGATGGCCGCTATCTCCGACCACCGATCCGGCGGGAAAATGGCGTATCTTCGGCGAACCCGCCACCACGGCACGCCCTACGACCGACCCAATTCCTCTCTCGCAGGCGCCAATTGGTTTTCGCGATTCGTTTCCTCTCCTTCTCGAATCATCGCCTCCGGGGGCAAGCTCCTCTACTCCGTATTCGCCTCCGATTCTTCGTCCTCTTCGTCTTCCTCGGCCTCCCTACAATATTCAGGTCTTGAATCAATCTCTTTCTCACACGGATCTAATTGGTTCAACTTGCTTGCTTTCCATTACTCTATTTGTTGCCACAGATGATGAAGAGGACGACGGCTTTGAAAATGAACATGAGGGTTCTGGTTTGGGTGTTGGTCTACCAGAAAAGGTGAGCAGCGGCTACTCTTCGTTTTCGTCTGCTCTGTTTTCTTTCACCTAATGAATTCGTTTTTTGCCTTCTAAATTGAAATACTGATGTTTAATTTTGGGCTAATCGGAGGGAACTACAGGCTGTCAGTCAAAAGAGTGATACCAAGCAGCTAATTGCGCAACTTCTTTTGCATGAAAGTTTCTCCAGGTACCTACTTGCTGCTATTTCCATATCCGGCTTCCATCTCTCTCTCTCTCTCTCTCTCTCTCTCTTCTTTTTGCGATTTTCCTGAATTTCGTGTCCTTTAATTGACTAGCACCTTTGTCACAACATGCCTTACCAAATTATGCATTTTAGCATCACAGAACGCATTTCACTACTCCTTTTTTTTTTTCTTCTTCTTTCTTTTTGGTGAATTGTGACTTTGGTACATTTTGTTTTCTCATGCCTACCAGGGAAGAGTGTGAATGGCTAACAAATATTATTAGGTCTCGAGTGGTCAATGCTCTTCCAGTTGGGAGTGTAGAGGCTGGCAGGTTGGATGAGATGTATAGTGGAAGAGATGGAACTGGTAACTTCCTTTTTTGTTATAGAAGTGGGTTTTTTTTTTTTTTTTTTTTTGTGAACTTCACTGCAGAGAATAATCAGTCGTCTCCTTGCTAACATGCCTGAATTTTCATTTTAGATATAAACAGCAATACCCTTTTAGATGCAGCTGTTATGGAGGCTCGAAGAAAGTGGTTAGATGTGAAGAATGGCCGAAATTCTAAACCTGTTATGCAGCATGGAACAGGGGCTGTAAACTGTGCTGTCCTGCCTAATGTTAGTAAGAGTTCCATGCATAATATCAGTTTTTAATTGTTTGGTAACTAACCTTAGAGAGTCATCAACATTTGAAGTTGATTCAGATTTCAGACATAAAAATAATTAGTGAATAATGACCTATGAGGATAAGAGTTCGCTGCTGCTTAACTCACGTTAAACAGCCTAAAAATTTTCAGTATAAAGAAAATTGAGGTAACTAATTATGCCTTCCACTCCTGTAATTTGTTCTCTGATCTTAACTTGTTAATCTTTGCCTCATTATTGATAAAATAATTTATTTAACTTGAGTACGCCATTTGCTTGAAATTGTATTCTTTCCATCCCAAACGTATTGTTACAACATCAAAACACATTGTCCCAAATGAAATGGCTCTTTTCCACTATTGTTTTATTTAGTCCACTCTTACTCTTACATATGCATTCACTCAAAGTGTCTAGGGAGTGGGTTGGGAGGGGTGAAAATGAGTTTGGAAGGGGGTAATGATGGAAATTTATGTAAAATGAGTTAATGACCAAAGACAATCTTAATCTATACAAGAAGGCTAAAAGTGACAACACATTTGGGATGGAGGGGGTACTTTCTAGGGATAGAAGTGACACATTCAAAACATGGGATTTTATATCACAACGGAAATATGTGATTGATCTTCTCAAAGAAACTGGTAAGATGGCATGGCATGCAAACCGGTGTCCATACCTGTAGATCTAAACCACAAATTTGGAGAAGCTAGAGAGGATCCAAGTATGGACATAGAGAGAGATATTAGAGGTGGGCATAGAGAGAGATATTATAGGTTAGTTGGGAAGTTGATTCATCTAGCCCACACAAGATGAAATATTGCCCATGCTTTAAGTATTAGTCCACCAGTTCATGAATCTCCCGAACGAAATTTCTGTCAATACGATTTTACAACTCCTAAAGAGCTGTTTAGGAAAGAAAATTTTGCTCAAAAGAAATGGAAGGCTGAATTTGGAAGCATATGCAGATGCTGATTATGCAGGATCAGTTGTGGGCAAGAGTTCCACACAGGTTGCTGCACTTCTCTTCAAGGTAACTTGGTCACCTGGAGGAGTATAAAGCAGCATATTGTAGCTAGATCAAGTGTTGAGGCTGAATACAGGACTATGGATTAAGGTGTATGTGAGCTTCTTTGGCTGAACATTGTGTTTCTGGGTCTTAAAATTCAGGACGTATAAAGTTGTACTGCGGCAACATATCTGCCACTTAGATTGCTCATAACCCAGTCCAGTAAGATAGACCAGTGTATCTTAAACTCATCTCTAAGCTGGGAATGGAAGTCCTCCACTTACCAGCTTCACGGGGAGTTGTGTGTTAGGTAACAAGAATTAATGGTTGTTTACTGCTGTAAATTATTGTAATTAGTAGGTGTTTGGAATTATTTTTTTGTTTTAGGTGGGATTCCCTAAAATTAGGGATTACGATCCCAACTTTCCTGATCTTGACTGATTCTCAGTCAAGACTCTCGGCAACACTGTTTAGCGTTAGAATTCTTCAAGTGGAAGATCATTCTTGACGTAACTAAATATTCTTTGCTATAAAATTCAAGATAAAAAGATTGATTCACTCATAAATTCAGTTGATGCTATTGCTTTGCTCAGTATGGTATCGAAGTGTCACCATAGTGTTGACATTTAGACTCCTTTATGAAACAAAATGTTTGTATAATCAAATCCTTTCTTTTGACAAATACATATTTACTCTCATTCATGAATAAAACTGAATATTCAGCAAATTCTGAACAGTCCTAGACTACTTCCTAAGTGCTGCTTCCTAAGTGCTGCTAAGCAAATTCTTTTATTCATTCACAATCTCTACAGTCCTAGACTACTTCCTAAGGGCTGCTAAGCAATCATGTTATAGACCAAATGTTGCCCGCCTAGTATTGTCGTTGTAGAAGCAAATTTTTCCTCGTTCAATTTACTTTGGACTGATTTGGTGACTTAGGGTTACAACATCATGGAGAGTGTCTGCCTTCCCTTTCGAATCATGTTTTGAAGACAAATTGTTCAAATTTAACTTTGGGAAACTTCGTGCGGCTAGGATTTGAATACGAAAGCACCTTCTTGTTTTGGCTATGGCTAGGCCATTCAAGGTTGTGACCGTTATGGCCTTGGTCTAGGTCATGCCTCTTTAAGGCCGAGCTACATATGGACCTTATTTGAGTGCCGCCTAAAGCCTTGGTAAACAAGTCAGCAAGTTGGTCTTCTGATTTAACAAATGATGTCTTGATCAATCTTCTTGAAGCTTCTCATCAATAAAATGACAATCAACTTCAATATGCTTTGTCCGTTTGTGAAAGACTGGATTAGAGGTGATATGAATAACCACCTAATTATCACACATTAGATCCATAGAAGGTAAATGTCAAAAAACCAAGCTCCACGAGAAGATGTTTGAACCAAATCAACTCACATGTGGTATATGCCATTGCTCTATATTCAGACTTAACACTTGAACGTGCAACAACTTTTTGCTTATTGCTCTTCCATGAAACCATATTTCCTCCCAAGAATACATAATATTTTGAAGTGGAGTGTCTATCATGGATCTTGCTAGTCTGCACCATTTTAATCTTGAACTTTAGTGTGACCGTGATTTTTTATAAGAAAGTCCCTGTCCAGGAGAAACTTTCAAATATCTCAAAATCCTAACTACTGCATCCAAGTGACTAGTACGAGGGAAGTCCATAAATTGACTTACTACACTTGTAGCAAATGAGATGTCTAGTTGAGTGATAGTCAAATAGTTCAAATTGCGAACAAGTCTTTTATACCTTCTAGGATCTGCTAGATATTCACCATTTTCAGTATCAAGTTTAACATTTGATTCCTTGGGACTCTCAACTTCTTTTTCTCTCATCAAGCTTGTTTGTTCCAGCAGATCAAGAACATATTTCCTCTAAGCAAATTCCCGTTTTAGATCTTGTCACTTCAATCCCTAAGAGTTATTTTAGAAGACGAAGATCTGAAACTTAGTTTGCAAGAAAGATTTCATAGAACGGATGGCCACTTTATCATCTCCAGTGATAACAATATCATTAACATAGACAATCAAGAGAACTTTACCAGCCCAGAATGATGATAAAATACAAAAGGATCCACGCCACACCGCTGTAATCCAAATTCCATGACAGCTGTACTGAAACGTCCAAACCAAGCTCGAGGGGATTGCTTCAAACCATATAGACTTGTTTAGTTTGCATATCAAGTTATTCTCCCCCGAGCAACAAACCATGGAGGTTGCTCCATATAAATAATCTCCTCAAGATTGCCATGGTGAAAAGCATTCTCATATCAAGTTGATTGTTGTGTTCTTTTAACAAAAAAATAGCAAAAATCTAACAACTATTTGAATTTGGGAGGGAGTTTTGTGAGAGAAAAAGTTTTGGGAATGGTGAAAATTTTGAATTGTTCTTAGCTTTTTGTTAGACTTTGGTTAAAGAACACTACTGTTGTAACAACCAATTGTTCGTGGTAGCCAAAGCAATAAAGATCCCAACCGATATTGCTAAGATGTTAACTTAGCAACAGGTGGGAAAGTCTTCGTGTAATGTCATAAACTTGTGTGTATCCTTTGGCCACCAACTTGTCCTTCAACCGATCAACCATTCCATCAGGATCCATTTTAACATTGACTACCCAACGACATCTCACCATTGTTTGATTTGGTGAAAGAGAAACTATATGCTAAGTATTATTAGTGTGTAGAGTAGTCATCTCTTCTTCCATGCCTTGCCTCGATCCAAGATGATTTAAGGCTTCTAAAATAGACTTGGGCAAAGGTATGGAAGACAAAGTAGAAACGAAGGCAGAATATGATGGTGAGAACTAATCATAGGGGACATAGTGTGAGATAGGATGAAGAGTAAAAGACTTTTCCTTTCCGGAGAGCGATTAGGACATCCAAGTCATCATTTGGTGGATCTGAATGTGGAGATGATGCCGGAGAGGGTTGTGAATCATCTGGTTGCACTTCTTGGTGAAGTCGGCGAGAATAAACCTGCAAATCAAGATGAAATAGATGCTCTAATGGGTTTGGATGATAATCTGAAATATTTTTGGGGTATGTGGGAGTTTTCTAAAACAAGCTGGGAGACACCAGAGTCCAGTATCCATGGTTTGTTTCTAGGATGCTGAGATGTATAGTAAGCTCTTGGGGTACCTAGATGAGGTGATGCCATAGAAGCTGAAGCCAACTGTGCAGACTGATATTGTTGAAATTGAGTATACTACTGAGAAAGAGTGGTGGTAGAGTCTGGATTTGCAGTTTGTTCAAGTGACGCCATATGAGCTGTTCAAAGCTGGCGGTATTTCTTCTAGCACATTTTTCAACATGCCTATCTTTGCCGCACTTTGTGCAGTGAGGTCGTGTACTTGCACCATGTCCACTATTACCGTTTCGTCCATTGCGACTCCCATGACCACCCATATAGCTTCCTTTTCCTTGGAATTAGATTGTGTCATAAGGGCAGACTTGTTAAGATTATGTTGCACTTGTGTTTCCTTGGTCATGGTACGTGAAAGTCTTGAGTAGAGTTCGGAGAATGATGGGAGTTCTGCTCTGCCAAGAATCTGTGCTCGAACAGGTTCAAATTCAGATTTGAGGCTTGCTAGAAATGTCATTAGTACTAAGTGTTCCTTTTGTTTCTGCATGGTCTTGACATCAGAAGAAATTGGTATTAGAGTATTTAATTCTTCAAAAGCAAGTTTCAAAGCAAGTTTCACCTTTCCAAGTATTCAATGAGACGTCATGTTTGGATTAAAACAACTCAACACAAACGGCATACATACCGAGTGTGTTGTTGGAGTAAGGTAGCCTGACATATGTCCAAGCTTCTTTACAGGTACCAACATGGGAAAAAAAACTAAAACTTTGGATTCCATAGAATCGAACAATACCTGTAAGAGTTGTGTATCACCAGCATGTTAATTTTCCATTTTACTTTCATCAGTCGAAGGATCAGATGCAAGATGAGTAAACTTCCTGAGACCCTTTAAATTGCATCATCTATACCTAAACTATATCCCTTTTTGCAAATCTATACATGAACAAAACTTTGTTGCAAAAGTAGCTCTGATGTATACCCATCGTTGCAATTTTATACCTCCGTCCAAACCACCGTTAAAAGTTAACGAGAACTTTGGTGAAAATGCTTAAATTGACCTTTATAGTTTCTGAAATGTGTTGAATACACCTTTGACTTTCATCATTTAACTTTTTCACTCATTATTGTTAATCGCATATGTATTATCTAAGATAAACCATTAAAATATTTAAAACAATATCAATAATAATATTTATACATTAACATACTTTTTTATTTAAAAAAATTAGTAATTATAGAAGTAAAATGCAAAATGAGTAATGAATTTCAAATAAATTTCAGTAAAAATCTTTATTAGTTATATTAAAATCTTTGGGCACTGTACAAATTCTTCAATAATGATATTGAAACAATAGAAAATTTCGAATAAATGACCAAAAGATCATCTTCTCTTCACTTCAAGTATCTTTGTCAAGGAAAGGAATTTAAAGTTGACTAGAGCATAAACAAGGAAAAAAAGTTAAATAGAGCAATTTTTTTTTCAGGGGAAACAAAGCAATATTTATTTCATAAGATTCAACCTTGTAAAAAAATCACGTAGTTTCCGTAATCTTTCAATGCCTAAAATACGAATTTTCTAGCTGGATTACAGTACAACAACAAAAAATACAACACCCAACAAAATTCATCCATGAGATGAGAGCTCTGAATCAGAGTAACAACAAATCGATTCCGTTACCTAATCAAAATGAAGAATTTCTTTGTGAATAATTTCTGAATTACACTTTATTTCTGGGATGTACAACAATTACATACAGGGAGATCCCTACATCAGCAGGGAATTGGAAAGTATTTTTCTAAGGATCTAGTCCCTAATTTCAGGGATCTTAAAATCTGTACTTACTATCCCTAATATATACTACCATAATATTTACATACTATATCGAATCATAGGTTTGATTTCAGAATATTCAACACAAAATTCCAGTCCGCATTTCGACTTTTGATAATGAATGTGAATTTTTTTATGTAAATGATAAATGAATATTTTATAGTGTCAACTAATTTTTGACAATTAATTGTCACTATAAACTTCATGTCACCGACTCGAGCGTAGTTGGGATTAAGGTGCTTCTGATGATGATAAATGAATGTTCTGAGTTTATAAATATAATTTTGAATTTTTTTTAAAAACAAATCTTGATAGCTATAATTTGCTTCATACTCCCTCCGTCCAAAAAAGAATGCTCCATTTCGTTTTGAGCATTTAATTTATGAATTTGTTTCTTCAACCTTTTGACATTGAAAATGGAAAAATGTATATGCAAATGATAGATGAGCGTTTGCAGTTTGTAAGTATATTTATTTTAATTTTTTTAGAACAATTTTTCATAGCAATAATTTAGGTCAAACACATGAAAAGTCAAACAAAGCATTCTTTTTGGGACGGAGGAAGTATATTTCATAATGTTTTGGATATTTTAGACTCAATAAAAAAATTATATCCATGATTTAGAAAGATTTTATGAAATAATACACATGTAATAAAAAATAATGACTGAAAAGTTAAATTATAAAATTATAGGAGTGCTTAACACATTTGTGAAATCATAAGGGTCAATTTGAGCATTTTCACCACCAAATCTGTTAAGTTTTAATCGCGATTTTTACGGAGCTATACATTTGCAACAACGGACATACTTTAGAGTCATATTTGCAACATTTTTGGTGTAATTCCGGTATAGATGGTGCAATTTACTTCTTTAAGAATAATTCAACATTCTTAGATCAAAGTCAAAAGCTATTACCAGTTAGAGATGGTTTGCCAATTCGCAAATTGCTGAAGCTGGAGAAGCTTGTTGTAAGGGAAGAGCCCGCTATTGAGACCTTTCATTGGGGAGATTTAGTCAAGATTTGACATTTTTCTTGACTGATCGAGAGTACTAGAGCTATTGAAGAACTGAACTGAAGCAATCCTAGCAGTTTACAGAGTGAGTGGGAGCCGGCCCAATGTTGTTGGACCAAAGCAGAAGCAAATTAACCATGTTCTGGTCATCTTTGTGACAAAATACCACTAGAAACAGAATCAGGAGAAGAAGGCGATCAAACCCATCAAAGCGCCATTGCTAGAAGTCGCCGGACAGCAGCGCGTTGTGGGATGTTTTCCGGCGACACCATCGATGCTATTAAGGTTGCCGGTGTTTGCTGGTGCTTGTCATGGTTAAGTTTTTGTTATGGGTGAGTGTTTATGTGGTTTTGGCTAGGGACAGTGAAGGTTGGGTGGAAGCCAGTCTGTAGCTGAGACTTCAGCAACATGTTGGCTCTGATACCATGATAGCATGATACAATGCATCGGAATATCATATGATATTAGGAGAGACTGAAAGATCTTATTATACAACACAAGACATCATCCCCTTTATAAAGGGAAATTCCAAGAGAATCATGGAGGTACATAGTAGTTGGGGAGATGGTAGTTGGGTAAATTATAAATCGGAAGTTTGACTAACTTTATCTTCTAACTCTGACAATCTACATACTTGAAAACAAAGACATGCTTAACTAGTTGCAGCAGTAACTGTTAGAAAGTGACTATTTGTTCAGTTTTATTGAGTTTTCATACTTGTTCGTAGTACAAGTTATGGGGTTGTTCTGTACATATCTTGATAGTTTAGGGTTTAGTGAGGTTGAATCCTTTTAGGACTAGGATTACTTTCATAGTAAGATATCTCTATATATAACTACACGCTTTTGAGCGTACAATTAATTAAGAAGAGTTCAGTTTCTTTTATGGTATCAGAGCCCTAGGCCTCTGAATTTTCTCTCCAGCTTTTGTCGAAGGAATTCAGATTTCTTCCGCTCTTAAATCTTGTGGCCTTCATCGCCAAGCCCTAATCTGACCTTCACCACCAATTCTTCCCTAAACACATACCCTACCAATGTCTTTAGATGATATTGCTTCGACCCTTGTTGCTGGTCAGAGCAAGTCTCCTTCGACCTCTGTTGCTCTTCATAACATACGACCAGCATACAAGTTGAATGGGCAGAACTATCTCAAGTGGTTCCAATGGGTTCAGAGGTACCTTAGAGGGAGAGAAAAGCTTGACCACCTCTTGAAGGAAGGACCGAAACCTGAAGACCCGGGATTTACAGCTTGGGAGACCCAAGATGCCCCAATAAGGTCTTGGCTGTGGAGTTCTATCAACGCTGAGATAAGTGACACCTGTATGTTCCTCCCTACTGCCAAAGATGTTTGGGAGGCCATTCAACAAACCTACTCTAAATCTAAGGATGCTGCCAGGATGTATGAAGTGAAGGTCAAGGTCGGAACAACAAAACAAGGATCTAGGAGTATCGCAGAGTTTGCCAATCACTTGCAATACCTATGGGATGAATACGACCACTACAAAGCTTTGGATATAATTAGCAAAGAGGAGGCAATCTGGTATAAGAAGCTTATTGGGAAGGACAGGGTGTATGATTTTCTAGCTGGCCTTAACCCTGAATATGATCAGGCTAGGGTTCAGATCTTAGGGAAAGATGAGGTTCCCTACTTGAATGAAGTGATAGCCATTGTGAGGGCGGAGGAGAACAAGAGAGGAGTCATGTTGGAGCCCAAAGACCTGGAAAGTTCGGCCATGGAAGCAAAGGATGGAGGTTCCATGGGTCAAAAGGCTGGAGACTCCAAGGATTCTCTTTGGTGTACCTATTGCAAAAAACCTAGGCACACTAGGGAATATTGCTCGAAACTGAATGGGAAGCCCTCTACTTCCAGCAAAGAATTGAGTCGAAAAGGGAAAGGAGTTACCAAAGGCAACACTGTCTTGGTCTCAGCTGTAGACCAAAAACTGCAGACAGCAGACAGCAAGCAAGAGATACTCAGCAAGGCTGAGTTGGAGAAGTTCAAGAAGTTCCTGGGCTCCTTAAATTATGAAGGTTCCTCAACCTCCTTTGCCCTTTTAGGTATCTCTCTTCCTTTTGCCTTACATGTATCTGCTAGTGTTTATCCCTGGATAATAGACTCAGGAGGCACTGACCACATGACCCCAACTGCTTCTCTATTTGTCATATACCAACCCAGTCCAAGCAATATGAAAATTTCCCTAGCTGATGGGTCTTTAACCACTGTAGCAGGGTATGGAGATATTCAAATAAGCCCGGAAATCCTCCTAAAAAATGTCTTGCATGTTCCAAAGCTCTCTACCAACCTAGTGTCCATTCAAAAACTTCCCTGTGATTTAAACTGTCATGTTATTTTCTCTCCTACTCACTGTGTATTTCAGGACCTGAACTCAGGGGAAGAGGATTGGAACTGCTGAGCAAAGGGAAGGACTCTACTATCTAGAGGAAACTAGTGCTAGGTCACCCAATATTATGCATGTTAGGGGTGAGGGTAACCCAACCAATAAATCTGTAATTTGCATGGAACATTTCAGATTAGGGCATCCAGCTTTTCCAGTTTTACAAATTATGTTTCCTGATCTTTTCAAAGACATCAATGAAGATGATTTTCAGTGTGATATTTGTGAATTAGCAATACACGAGAGCTTCTCACCCAAAAAGTGACTCTAGGTGCAAAAGACCTTTTGATTTAATTCACTCGGATATATGGGGACCTGCAAGGATCCCGAATATAACCGGAACAAAATGGTTTGCAACTTTTATTGATGATTGTACGAGAGTCACATGGGTATTTCTATTAAAAAACAAATCAGACATGAGTATCATTCTTTTTTATTCCCAAAAGATGATTGAAACTCGATTTGGGAAACAAGTCAAAAGGTTTTGAACAGATAATGCCACTGATTATTTTAATCACACCTTATCAAAAAATTTCAAAGAAAATGGCATTATTCATGAATCTTCATGTGTTTACACCCGCCAACAGAATGGGGTAGCTGAGAGGAAGAATGGTCACATTTTGCAAAGTACAAGGGCACTTCTTTTTCAAAATAAGGTTCCAAAACAGTATTAGGGGGAAGGTGTTCTCACTGCAATGTACAACATAAATAGGCTGCCCACCGAGGTTTTAAATGATTGTGCCCCAATTGAGGTCCTTTCCAAATTTTTTTCCTCAAGTCAAAACCTCAAATAATCTCCAGATGAGAGTATTTGGGTGTCCTGCCTTTGTTCACATTCAAAATAAAGGGAAGTTGGACGCTAGGGCTGTCAAGAGTGTTTTTTTGGGGTATTCACCAACCCAAAAAGGGTACAAGTAGGGGTGGTAATGAGCCCAACCGCACATGTTCGAGCTCGAGTTCGTGGGAGTGGCTCGAGTTCGAGTTCGTTCGAGCCGAGCTCGAAAAAAACGTCTCGAGCTCGGCTCGTTTAATGTTCGAGTTCGGCTCGATAGTTCATGAGCTCGAAAAACTTAAGTATTTAATTAATTAAAATAGGAAAAAATAAGGATTAAGTTGTAAATTATCTTAAAACCATCATTTTCCTTGGGTTCGTGGCTCGTGAAGCTCGGTTCGTTTAACGTGGTTCGACTGTTCGAGCTCGAAATGGCTCGTGAATGGCTCAGTTCATTTTATACTTCTAGCTCGAATTGACTCGCGAGTTGGCTCGAGCCGAACCTTAAAGGTTTGAGCTCGGTTCGTTATACTACTCGAATCAAAATTCCAGCTCGAGCTCGAGCTCGAGTTCGTGGCTCATGAAGCTTAGTTTATTTAATGTGGTTCGGATTCGAGCTTGAGTCGCTCGCGAGCCAGCTCGACTCGTTTACCACCCCTAAAATAGAGAATTCTGAGTCGGAACATTTTATATTTTAAGGATCAAAATAACTGAGTCAACATAATTTATGGGAATAATATATAATTATTTTAATCCTCGCTAATCAAAAGATACTTCCCTTGAAAAATTGATACAATTGTTTCTGCTGATTTACAATATTTAATTTATAATATTTTTTTCATGAATATCTAAACATTTATTTTGAAACCTAATTTTAATTTTTTTTTTATCTTGAGCCATTGACCTAATGGTCATACTCCTAAGAATATTTGTAGAGATCTCGAGTTCGAATCTCCGGTATCCCCAATACACTACCCCCTTTGTATCAAAAAACAAAAAAACCTATTTTTTTTAAATTTCTTTTTTGCTGATTTTTGTTTTCCTATTTACATCTTGAAATATAAAAATGAAATGCACCATTTTATTTAGGACCATTTTTTTTTAGGATGAGGGAGTATTTGTTTCCATCAAACTCTCAAAAGAACGCACTTTAAAGACCCGTTTAGAAAATAACTTCAATTAACTGTAATATTTTGAATAATTATTTAATGG
>JBBYHH010207962.1:0-13423 GCA_038382905.1 Daphne laureola | reverse complement strand
CATGAAAACACATTTATCTTCTTAGTTCTTGAAGCTTTGATGAAGAATTGGTGGAGATTGGCTCAAGAGCTTCAAGAGAAAGTGAAGAGGAAGATGAAAAACATGGATGGTAGGATGAAATGGATGAGGCCTATTATGGTTGGGTGAGGGAGAGGGAGGTGAGTTAGTGTAATGATACATTATAGATAAAAATTATATTCTTACTCCACATGTTATCATTACACTAAACTTCACACTCCACTCCAACCTTATCACAAATATAACATCCAAAATATCTCTCATCCACTAAGCAAAATCGGAAGCCCCTCCATAATTGGGATTAGTAGGTATTTTCGTCCAATTTTTCAAAATGACCATTTTGGCCCCGAAACTAAATTTTGGAAAAATCGCCCAGGATTGACGTACCATCTTAAAAGTGTGAAATCCCGTTGAATCAACCTCAAATTAATTCTCGGGACACTGAAGTCATCAAAAAATGTGTTCCTGCATGTTTAAAATCGAGTCCTGATAATAGTGAAATTTGACCTCCGGGTAATTCTTCTCGAAAAATTAACATTTTCCAATGGTGACTGTAACATATGGTGAGTGAAGGAGAAGGAGGTAAGTTAGTGTAATGATACAATATAGATAAAAACCATATTCTTACTTCACATGCTATCATTACACCAAACTTCACACCCCACTCCAACCTTATCACAATTATAACATCCAAAATATCTCCCATCCACTAAGGAAAATCAGAAGCCCCTACCTAATTGGGATTAGTGGGAGTTTTCGTCCAATTTTCTGAAATGACCATTTTATCCCCCAAAACCAAATTTTAGAAAAATGACCCGAGACTCAAATACACTTTTAAAAGTGTGAAATCTCGTGGGATTAACCTCAAATTAATTCCCGGAACATGAGAATTATTAAAAAATGTGTTCTTACACGTTTAAAACCGAATCTCAGTAATAATGAAATTTAACCTCTGAATAATTCTTCTAAAAAAATTACCATTTGTTAATGGTGACCGTAACATTTTTAAACCATAAAACTTCTACCCAACATTTTTCTCATTCAGTTGAGTGCTTAAACCTTTTCTTCTACACTCACCTTCTCTTCCCTGGTTGCCTGGCTCGCCCCACCACTATCACCGACATCCCAATGAATCCCAACTTCTGTACTGCCAGCAACCAATTGGGGTCTTAGAATTCAAAATTATGGTGTGCAGTCCTTCCGAATCAGGCATCCATCCGTGACTTGCATCTCGATTGCATCTGAAAATACGTCTGGCCAGGTGCTTGAAATTGGAGAGATAGGCGAGGGAGAATCCGGTGTTGCCGGAGCAATGAACGGATGAGAGGTTAAGGGGAGGAGGAGGAAGACGAACACGGCGAATACGTGAGGCTTTAAAACTTTAATTAAAAGTAGGGTTTAATTAAAATTTAAAACATTAAAAATACATGAGATTGAAGTACTAATACAATATCTTAGATTGCAATAGAGGAAGAGAACACAGAAAATAAATAAGTACTAATACAATATCGTAGATTTGAAACATGGGGAGAAGTGATAGATGGTATAGATTGGTAAGCCTGATCACCGCTGAGAGGTTTCTAGAATAGATTTTTTTTTTTTGAGTTAACAATATGTTAAGAGGAGCTAATTGCATAATATATGTTTCATGTAGGGAATTCCAAGCACACATGGTTCTATAGGTTAATGGAGTGATATGTATTGTTCTATTCGCTTGCATAACTTGCCTATCTCAGGAAATGTGGCAGCCGATTCGTTATGTTGGGGCTTAGAGCTATGCTACTTCTAATGTTGCTCGTGTCTGGTTGTTTTGTTTTGCTATGGAAACTAATGCTATAATTTACACATTATCCATATCAAACATAATCTGGGAAGCGCTACTGTCACTTTGTGGACAAATTCTGTTAAAAGATTTTACTGTCATGTAGATTTTACTCGGGATTTTAGATGGTTTTTAGTTGAAGTTTCATTGTGCTTACTCATAACCAGATGCCAAAGTCAACGAAAAAGAGCAGTTGGCAAAGAATTTTGATATCAGGGAGCTCGAATAGTAACCATGACCGAGTTTGGCTCCAAGCATTGTTCAGAGACCAACTCCACATGGAATGTTTTTTGACTAAAATATTTTCCCCTTATTAAATGGATTTTTGAAGCTGTCAAACATGAAAGTTTCTAGATTCTATGTGATTAATTTTATTGAGTTGTTCATGTTATCCATTGCAAACCAACTGAAGATTAGATGGTTTGTAGTTCTATCAGTTTTTAGTTCACCAAGCCACCATTTCGTCAATTAAGACTGGAGATTTTTTAAACAGAGAGCCAAATGTTGGCGAGTTTGAGAATTTCTTGTGCCATATTGTTTAATTTTATAGTCTTGATTCATTTTGAATGATGAATGTGAATTTGTAATTGAAGAAATTAGTTGTGGGATGTTTGAAAATAGAAGTAATTTAAAAAAGAAAAAACAAGCAACAGAAACGTTGAGTTACAAAGGAGATAATGATGAAGATGGTGGTCTTAGTGGTGGAGGTAAAGATATAGGGGTTGATTAGTTAAAGCATAAAAGTAAGGGATTGATTTGTGAACTTCATCATGCAAAAAATCCTTCAGTGGCCAAATTTGTACACTTTTGGAAGTTGGATGGTTTATTTGGACCATTAATTAGTTAAGTGACCAGAAGGAGACAAAATGGACAGTTTCAGGTTTTTCAGGTGCTTTTTGCCTGTTGTTATTTTTGGAAGGCAATTAGATTTAGAAGTTTTTTCAAATTGTTGTGAAATTAAAGAGAGAAAAAAGGTTGATTTGATGTTCTTTAGGAAGAAAGCTGTAATTTTTGAAAACTATAAAAAATCTGTAAGAGGAAAAATCTAGTTAACATACTTCAATTAATATTTATGTAAAAATACTTATTGTTAACTAGAAGAAATGGAGAAGGTAAAACACGTGATTAACTAAAACAGCTTTGGAGAAGGGGCCAATTAATCTATCAAATGACAAAGTCGATTTGTAAAATTTTCCTTTTTAGTTTTGGATATTCTGATTTGATAAAAAGAATAAATAAAACACTATAGTTAATAAAAGTCTAAACTGACGTAGAATTTTGTGATTTTTAAAAGTGAATGTAATGATTATGAGATAAAAATTTATAAAAATAATGTGATTGCATGGATTTTATGATATTTTGTCTGTGAAGTATCGAAGACAATCTTAGTTGATATGTTGTTTCTCATTAATTATACTTTGGATTCCTATTTTTTGGGTCTGCCCTTCCCTCCTTAAAACATAAAAAAATTATCAAATTAAACTTTTCTTTCAATCTTTTCCCCTCACATATGTACTATTTATATATATTACTGGATCCTATAATCTTTTCCCCTCACATATGTACTATTTATATATATTACTGGATCCTATTCGACGATACAAACATACTTTTACAAACAAAAAAACTTCACTCTGTTCATTTGTGAAGCCACATAGGATTTACTTTTTTTTTGGCACCTCCCTGACATCAGCACTTTCCTTAATCTGCTTGCCTAATAAGATTTATCACTCATTTTTGTTTTGGCACCTCACTGGTGCAACGGTGATCTATTACATTTAGTGCACTAATTGATTTCAATCAATCAATAGACCACGTAATTACAGCCTCAGTGGAAGCCAATTTCAGTCATGCATACTCTATAAATGGTGCTGCTAACTACCAAATGTTACACCAAACAAAAACAAAATCACATATTGAGTTCTATTTTGTTCATTTCTCCACGTCCCAATGTCAACTGCAAACGAAACAATTTATATCAAAGATGAGGATTCTGATGAGCGTGAGTTGGAAATGCTAATTGTGTGCGAGGAAAGTTACTATAAAGATATATACGACATGAAGCTTGAAGTTGACAAGTTGAAGGATCGAAATCTGACTCTCAAGAAGTAGAACTATGAATTGAAGAGGACTCTCTATCGAATTGAAAACCATGTAAGTAGTCAATAACTTTTTTTTTCTTATGATAAGTTTATTTAACTATGTATTGATATGTACTAATTAACAATTGAACAAGCAGGTTGATGACATCTCAGCCATTTATAATGGTATGGGTGTACCCATCCTCACTGGATGAATAGCAAGAGGATCATGACGATGTTGAGTCTTACTCCTTCACCAGAAGTGGGAAGAACACACAAGGCATATGATGTTTTCATTGACTAGTGCAACCAGAACGGGGGTGATCAGATTGGATCTTGCAAAGAGAAGAACAAGAGATGAATATATATTAGTATATCACGTGGTTCTTCCATCGTGATAAATTACGACTAAATAAGAGTGCAATCAATGAATTGTACAATTATTATATTGTCAGTTTTTTTTTAGTGTTGGCATGGTTTTTATTCGA
Organism: Daphne laureola; assembly: GCA_038382905.1. Classification (NCBI taxonomy): domain Eukaryota; kingdom Viridiplantae; phylum Streptophyta; class Magnoliopsida; order Malvales; family Thymelaeaceae; genus Daphne; species Daphne laureola. The sequence continues at coordinate 9,014 of JBBYHH010207962.1, read as the reverse complement.
ATAAACTAATAATATTTCGATGCATACAAGCTTACATTGTCATTAGTAATATTTCAATGCCTACTGGACTAAAGCTTACTACCAACATCAAAAGTTTACATTTACAAATTCTGAATAATCAAAAGTTAATATCAGCCAACTTATCATGAATAATCACTTATTTTCAGTTTTTGTTAGAGAAAAAATAATGTCATATACTTTACCCAATTAATCAATTAGATTAATTGTTTGTTAATTGATTCTGAAGGAATAAATGTTTACATTTACAAATTCTCTTTCCATACTAAGATGTAAAGGAATCCATCATCAGTTATGTCAATTAAGTAGTGAATTAAGATGATAATTGATTGTTAATTGATTCAGTTTCTATTTTTAAAACTCATAAATCCAACACTAATGCACTCCTATATATATAGCTGTCAGTAGAACCCTAGCAGTGTTCAGTTCTTCTATTGACTCTACGTAATGTGATACAAGCCTGAGATCCATTATGAAGTCATACTTGCTCATCTATCCATTCAATTGTGTTTTATATGATTATTGATTATAAATTATTTTCGGATGCAGCTACTCTTTCGACTTGCAAGGTTAAACCACATCAAGATACAAAGGATTCAAGGTAAATTAGTTCTGTTAAAATCACTTGCAAGTTAATCAAGCATGCATTGAAATGCAATAAAAAAGTGCAAACAATAGCAATGAAATAATGTCATGACTAATTAAACTTTACTTCCCTACATATAATATGCTATTAGAATTACCATCAGTTTACTATATATTAGTACAATATCAGCTCATATCAAAACTTCATATTAATAAATGTTTGATACACAAGTGATTGAGTACACAACTGTTTCTTCATTTACACTATGACTAAAGATTCATATGTCACCGTGTACATATGAAAGTTAATAATTGTTGTCACTCCATGCAAAAAACAATGTGGCAAATGAATCTGTTAGTTACAAGATGTCATGTCTATAATTAACTGAACTCATAAAATAGTGCTGTTTACTTGTTGTGCAGATGCCATTTGTTATGATCAAGTATGTTGACTTGTTGGCCAATATGTAAACGGTGATGGGGCTACTTGCTCCAGAATTTACATGGCATCCTAAGCCAAATGGAAAATCGCTGGGTTCGGTTAGTGTCACCATCAACACTAATGGGCACAGGGTCACATTTCTTGCCAAAAAAGTGTGTCCATCAGTCGATGGTTCATACAAGATGGAAGCTAAAGTCGCTGTAAAATCATGTGTCCACATATATAGGATGAATATATATGACTTTAACTATGACACTATGTAGGAAATGAGGAAGAGGTTAGCTCATCTTGAAGGCCAAAGTATTTTCAATGAGCACCAAAACCACCATCTCATGATGGATGTATTGGCACTGAAGGATGATGTTATACAACTGAAGGATGATGTTCTACAACTGAAGGATGCTAATGCAAGTCTGAAAACTGAGAGGGATATGCTTGCGATGGAACTTGCTGCTCTGAAGGAGTCTGTAAAGGAAGAGAGAGTTGCTGTGAATAGGATTCTTGATAGGGTTAATGATGAGAATAAGAAGTTAGAAGAGAACATTGAGGAGCTTAAGGAGGAGGTTGCTCAGATGGATGGTTGACTTTTTATTACAGTAATGTCCAGTGTCCTATTTTAGACATTGGTGTTTTGTTTCAGACTTCTTCATGCACTTACGCTTTGTCATTTGAATAAGTCGGTTGAATTGATCAACCGCACACTGATTGATTTATTTATTATCTTCTATATGATGGTTGTTTTTCCAGTTCTGAGGTTTCAAAGCCTCATGAATAAATTTCTATATGGGTATCTAAAAATGTTAAATACTATTTGATAAATAATATATAACATTGGTTGATTAATAATGATACTTATTGTAAGTTATATCAAATGTATAATATTTAAGTAGTCATATCAGGTGACAGTAAACATACTTTATATGTTGTTTATGATAATCTGACTTACTCACTTTATATAAATGGTGCACAAAAATATGTGTCGTATGTTTTTGCATACAAATGTGCATCTGACTTAAATAAAATAGTGTGCAAAAAGAAAATAGAGCATGTATAAAGTGATCATTAACCAGTCCTATGTATGAGTCAACTTAACACATAAATATGCATATAAGTTTGAGACCAAAAAAAAGTTTAGTTGGGTATAACTTCAGTTGGTTGAGGGTAATGTTTTAACAGGTCCAAGAAATAGAATGATAGCCTGTACATGTATCTCAGATGTTTCACAATTAACTATGAGTTTGTCAATGTATGGAGTGAATGCAGAAGTATACTTATATTCAATGGAAGTGGAAATGTACATTGATTGGTTATGCATTATATTTTCATTACTTAAAAAGATACTTTATAAACAAAAAAACTTGATTATGCTCATTCTTAAGGCCACATAGGAATGAACCATACATAAATGTGTGTGTATATATATATATATATATGTTTTATATGTGTGTGTGATGAAGATAATTGAATGTATATATGATTAACTTAAGTGGAACACCAGTTTCAGCAGCTCCAAAAAATCGAGCATCTATGATTCAAGCAAGATAAAGATTTTTTATTTTTAGGAGTTTAAAAAAGTTTTAAAAAATAAAAATTGCATAATATCTTAAATTTTATCACTGCTACTGCCGATCCATCTAACATGTAATACTAACTGTGAATATCTTTGAGAATCTCATCAGTGAATTGACTATATAAGGGTGTCATATGAGATATTTTAAATAAGGAAACAAGAATTGAAACAATTAAGGCATATAATAATTCAGATTAAGGGAGGTGATCAATTAAGAGGCTGAAATTGGCAACTTCCATATAAATCTAATAACTTACATTTAAACGTACACTATAAAGTACTAGTGCTATCAACCCTACAACATATCCCTTGGCGATTGAGAACACTGTAAGATATATTTCTGACTGAACAAGAACAATTCAGTTATATGTATTATTCTATTATTTTCATTTACTAATCTAATTTTATTTGTTCTCTGTATGAAGGTCATTGTATCCTCTATCAACCCGTGTGTGCAAGAATCAAGAGTATACACTCGCCAACTAAGGTACATTTATTATATGTTTATTTTAGATTCATGTTAAACTATGTGCAAGCTATTATGTTATGCTGAAAAATGTATGATATGCTAAAACGCAAAAACTCTGACAAAAAAATGATAAAGAAGTTTGAATACAGAAGTGTTTACTAACCTGGGTTATGATGACCCGACCGCACCCTGTAATCGACTCTGTTTCATCATTACCGTCAAACCGAGCCTCCATTTCTGGTGTGAATAGTGATAGTTGGTCGTCCTGAACGGCGTTATAGAGTTATGAACCCAAAAATGTAGATCTAGAATTACTAACATCCCTCAAAGTTGATTGTCAAATACCGGCGACGGCACAATCAAACCCAATGATCCATTAGATCGACGCGATCTGAATTGGTTTTGCCGAAACTGAAAAAAAAATCTAACGGGTTCATAGATCGATCAAACAGGTGTCAGATTTTGAAAGAAGGTTGGTGTATGATGATTGAAATATACATGATTTGTGGTTCTATACATTTAGGTTTGATTAATGGGGTATAAATGATGAATTTATGAGTTGGTGGCCTGAATGTGAAGGGTTTCTTGGAACCATGAATGGTGATTCTGAATCTGGTCTTTAATGCGTATGTATATATTTCATTTTTTAAAAGCGGAGTTTATTTGTTGACACCTAGCTTCTGATTTTTTTTTTCATTTTTTATACATCTAATATTTACTTATAACACAAAACATGTATTGGTCCGCTACATGTAATGCCAAAACTTTTTAGAATTCAATTAGTCTCCCCTATAACAGTCATAAATTTTAGTCCCTCCTTTCCCAAATAATTTATTCATTTATCTTACTCTTTTTAATATATTTAATTTATAATTTATTTTTATAAATTTTTTAACATATAAAATTAATTAGTTTATATATATATATTATAATTTATAACACATCGTTTTCAAAAAAAAAAAATTGATTTTTTTCTTTATTAATTATTTAAAAAAATAATAATCAAATAATGTTACATAGAAGACAATAAAATGAATAAAGTATTTAGGGACTGTGGGAGTAGAATTGAGGGAGTGCCCCCACATTAGTTTGATAAACCATCACAGTATGAACACTATTTTATATACACTACTTTAAGAAACATGTACAGTTCCTACAAAAACTTAAAAATAATTATTTATTTATGTGGGTTATCGTCTAAAAAACTGAACCAAACTTTTGTTAGTTAATATATATTCCTTCCGTCTCAAAAAGAATATTTTATTTTATTTTAAGTATTTAATTTATAATTTTTTTTCTTTAATTTTTTGGCATTGAAAATAGAAAAATGTATATGCAAATGATAAATGAGTTTTTGCAGTTTTTGCAATTTTTGCATCGATTTACTACTACGTGTTACGAAGGTATTGGAACGACCAAATCCAATTTATCGCACCAGATTGGCACCAATTGGATTGTATATGGGTATCATTGAGATATGCTTATCAGATAGTGGTCAGTCAACATATTTTGTGTCACATGGCCATTATGCTATTAAATAGGCGAAGGAGGGTGTCGCACGCCGGGCCATTACCTTCCTACAGACAGTTAATGTAATCAGAATTCGTGACATCAACTTGTATATGAAGGAGCATTGTGAGTGGATCTACATAGACAACATACAAGATTAGTCGAAACAGAGATGAGGAAAGAGATGATGATAAAAGAGAATGTCACTCTTATGGAGAAGACCAGTGCTCTTGAGACAGAAATAAAAAAACTTAATGCATTGTTGTCAAGTGTTTGACTAACTTAACCGAATGATTGGAGAATGTTTTAGTGAATATATTTTAGGAAGTAACTAATTTGAGGCGCAATGCCGTATGGATATGCTTAGTAGAGGATTATAATAAAGTTAGGATAAAGTGCATTTATAGTCCTGTAACTTTAATTATTGTCTCACTAGGATCCTGTTTTAACTTTTTATCCTACTGAGATCCTGTTTTATTTATTTATTATTATTCGTAGTTCTTTTCCATCTGTTTGCCGTAAAGTTTAACGGATTTATGGGGAAAATGATAATTTTGGCAACTCTATTTAAAAAAAAACTATTTACACCATAAATTTTAAACCTAACCATTTATGCACACCCCCAACAATTATAAACTTAACACTTTTACCCAAAAATTTTGTGATCCACTTATGGTGGAGCGGGTTATAGATATCCATTAGATCTCCGTCAAGCTCCACTGATAAAAACATTATTTACAATATTATCCTTAAACTTTCAAAAAAATTACAAAATGGTCCTTCAAATTAAAAAAAATTAGAAATCAGCCCTTGGACTTTGATAAAATTTATATTTTGGTACAAAATTATTTACATTTTCAGTCCCTGAACTTTATTAAAAAATTAAAAAAAGACCAAAACTTTAACAAGTCACACTTCAGTCACTGTGGGTTGAACTTAACGATAGACGGATGAAAAATAACCACGAATTGATAAAATCTTTTAAAAAGAGACCTTAATAAGATAAAAAGTTAAAACAAGAGCCTGGTAGGATAACAATTAAATTTACAAGACTATGAGTGCACTTTACCCAATAAAATTATGGTTGAATAAAGTCATGTTTAGGATGTCATAATGATGTTATGGTTTCTTTGACAATTATTAAACTAAGGATGTTATGGTTGTTTGATAATAATGTTTGCAAACTTCAACGAACCAATCCTATAAATCTTTAGGGTTGTAATGGCAGAGCCATAAATATTCTGGACTAATTCGTGGATTTTAATACTTATGGGACTTTATTGTTAAAAATTCATAAATTATGCTACTCTTTTTTCACTTCAACTAATTTATACTCAAACATTATTGTACTAATCTTGGTGCTAACTAAAGCTACTCATATACAGTAATTGGAAGATCCTTAGTAATCTTGACTTCATATGTATACAACAAAACTACATTAATTATGCATGTTCATATTTTATTGTATTTAATATGTCTTTGCAATTACTTATATTACTTAATTGTATAGTTAATTTCTTGTTTTGCTACTTATGTGTTATGTGTTAGGTTGCTCTATCCGTAGACACTTATGTTTTCTTTAATTGTAGTTTTAAATGGATTCAACCGAGAGAAGAGTATGTCGCGCTATGGTCCTTCGGGATCGTAGCTCAATGCGACGCGCACGAGTTGATGAAAACTTTGTTAACTAACCACGTGTATCTCGCACGTGGCGTAGTGGAGAAGGATCGCATTGACATTTATCAACAAATTTTGAAAATGAATTAAATAATAACTCACCTCCCCTTTTCGGCGTTACATCTACTTACGATAGTCACACTAGAACACCAAATACACCAGTTGGTCGGGACCCATTATCTGACATAACAAACCTCTTTACGCTTGAGCGGTCCCCATTATTTGGAGGTACCATGAATATGGAGGCTCGGTTGTCCTATTTGACAACAATCGGAACAAGTAACTCAGCACCACGCATGATGAAAGTTGGTGAATCATCAAACACCACACAACAAAACCTCAAAAGACCAAGAGTTAGTGCATGTATGGTTAGTCATGTTCAATCCATTAACTATAATAGTCTCGCCTCACCTTATCAAGGTACAACTTTCTTTTCTCAAAACCAAATCCCATCTACTACATTAAATTTTGTAGATTTTTGAAGTAACTACAAAGTTAATGTGAAACATGTAACAATGATTGGGTCCTGTGTATCAACAAGAGTAATGGGTCCTAACACGGTACATACAAGGGCTTTCCGATATCAAAGTATGACAATATTAAACTTCAATAGTTGAATAAAATTAGTTACATTTGGTCATAGACTTACATAAATAAGATATTTGAATTTTTATAGGGTTGCTCACGATGAAAGAAGACTTCGAACCTCCAGATTATGTTTTCCCTAATCCAGATTGTCACGCAGTAGTTTGGAGAATGGAGAGGAGTGTTCGGTCAAAGACTCTAATGAATCAGACTTTCTCCATATGCTGTCAAAATGGAAAAGTCAATGTTCCTTTTGAAAACAACTCTCCCGATGTGTTGAAGGCACTTCTTGATTACAATGGTGACAAAGTATCTCAGTATTTCAGATGGAACATCCGTGAATTTAATTGTCGTTTCTCATTCACATCAACCGGAGGGGAGATTGATCATTGTATAAACAATGGTCATGGTCCATACATTTTCCGTATGAAAGGGGAAAATCATCATCGTATTGGTTCATTGGTACTGCATACAGGACAACGCTCGAGATTCGCGCAATTGTATATTTATGACACGGAGCATGAAACGATGAATCAGCTTAATAGATTTGAAACTGGTGAATGTTGCCCGATGGATGTTCAGATCATTGAACGTTTGACAATGATGTTAGATGATAACAACCAATTGGTGCGTAAATTTAGATCTGTGAGAGATATTCATCGTGATGCTAATGTTATCCTGGCCTGTATCCGTTTGTTATCATCACATTCTGGTGATGGCCGAAGGTATAACTTACCAACATCAACTGAGGTTGGTGCAATTACTATTGGCTTGGAGGAAGATGAGGGTAGTAAAAGGGACATAGTGGTGTTTACACATAACCATGGTCCTCAGAGGATTAATGTTCTTCATCCATTGCTAATGGCGTTACATTTCCCACTTCTTATACCGACTGATGCCGATGGATTTTACCATGATATCCCTCACAGTACACCCAGAGAAACAAACGTACGCAAGAAGCTGACTATGCGAGAGTTTTATGCGTACCAGTTGCAACACCGCCATGATGTGTATTCAGTTATACAACGAGGGGGGCGTTTATTTCAATAGTATGTTGTATACGCATATTGTTGCATATTGGAAGATAGATTTTTGTATCTGAGGTCACACCAAGATAAATTCAGATGTGAGGTGTTATATGGTTTACAAGATGCAGTCTCATGAGGTGATGAAATTTTTTCAAACACGGGTCAGCCATGCATTCTACCATTGTCGTTTACCGGAGGATCTCGGTATATGGCACAAGCATTTCAAGATGTGATGGGAATCTGTCGATGGCTTGGTCATCCGGATCTATTCATCACTATGACATGTAACCCAAAGTGGAATGAAATTTTGAAGTTCTTAGAACTAATCCCTAGGCAAAGTCCAGATGATAGACCTGATGTCGTAGCCAGAGTGTTCGAAATGAAGTTACATTCACTTCTTCATGACATTACAAAGAAATCTTATTTCGGCCATTGTATTGGAGGTATGACATTTCTATATGTTGTAAAAATTGTTATAATGTGTTCCATTAGTTAATTCTAAAATATTATAACAAAATTCACTTTATTATTGTGCTTATGATAGTAATTACAACAATTGAATTCCATAAGTGGGGTCTCCCACATGCTCATATTGCTTTGTTCCTACATACTGATGACAAGTTAAGAAGAGTTGATGCCATTGACAAATGTATTTCAACGGAATTACCAAACCAACTTACTGATCCTGTTACATTTAATGTTGTTTCGACAGACATGATGCATGGCCCATGTGGAACTATAAACAACCGTTGTCCATGTATATCCAATGATAAATGTGGGAAATGGTACCCACGCAGATTGCAAGTGGAACTTCAGTTTGAGAAGATGGTTATCCAGTATATAGACGTCGACCATCATGTCAGATTGTTGTGAAGAATGGTGTGCCTCTTGATAATGGATGGGTTGTTCCTCATAATGTTGACTTAGTGATTAAGCATGATTGTCATATATGTGTTGAGAAGAATAACAGAGATATGTGTGTCAAATATTTATGTAAATACATGCACAAGGGGTCAGATCGCTCTACAGTTTTAATTGAAAGATAGAATGAAGGACCAAGACGTGATAGGAATACACCCATGTTTCAAGGCGATGAGATCAAACAATATTTGGATTGTCATTATATATCAG
>JBBYHH010207961.1:0-22311 GCA_038382905.1 Daphne laureola | reverse complement strand
ATAGGTCCCGAAACATATAATTTCATTTATCAGACTTCCATATACAATGTATTACAAGGTTCTGATAAATTTACAAATCGACCACCGGGAAAATTCATCGAAAAATGACATAATTCCGGGGTGGGTGTAACATAAAGTTTCTCTAACTATTCGATTTAAAAAAAAAGAATACAGACACGTTAAGAGAATATTACGTCATTTACCTTTACCCTAATCGCGTCTGATTTTCTCGGTGGTATTCTTTTAATGCTTTTTTCTTAATCGGACACATAGAGACACTTTATGTTGAATTTATCGCTCAATCCGCATGACAAATCATCATAATTTAGACTCGGTGACTAAATTGGTACAATTACAAAAATTCAATGATTTACTTGACTGGATAAAAAGTTCACTAACCATTTCGTGACAAACTGAAAAATTCAGGGGGTTTTTTTTATGCTTTTTGCCAATTTTTTATTTACACTAAAAGTGTTTTTTATCATTAGTTTGTTTTACATAAATTTTTATCTTCTTCCATACTCATTCTCATTTCTCCCAACTTACTCTCTAAACTTTTTAACTAAATAATACTCTCTCCGTCCTCAAAAAATTGTATCATTTGACTTTGTTATTTTAATGTTCAATGTTTGACTCAAATTTTAATAAAGATAAATAGTGTAAAACAAATAAGAAAAAATATATTTAGCAAATTTGGATATCAAATAATGATTCCCAAATGAATTTTCAAGTTTTTAATATTTAAAAATATATGAAAATAAATTATAGATTAATTACAGTAAAATTATTAAAATAAATGATGCAATTTTATTTTTTAAGAAGGAATGGAGTATCATGATAAAAATGAACAAAATAACAAAAGTGGAAAATCATCATTTCACTTGACAATATTTATTTTAGTATTAAAAAAAGGAGGGGTTAGAATGAAAAACTAAACGGCGGACTTGTCTTGTGGCAGAATGGTCACCAGCAATCTCTATTCAATTCGAAGCTCTGTGTCTAAATACTTCTCATCTTCATCGACCTTCTCAGTCCCAAGCCATGACCACATTGCTCGTCTGATACTAGACCAGAAATCAGCATCCCAAGCTCTGCAGACTTTCAAATGGGCCTCGGCCCTCCCCGGTTTCACACACTCCCAATCAACTTATCGCGCCTTGATCCACAAGCTGTGCGCTTTTCGACGTTTCGATGCTGTCAACAACCTGCTCGACGAAATGCCTAGCTCAATCGGGCAGCCGCCTGAGGATGGTATATTCGTCACAATTATCAGAGGCCTTGGCCGGGGCCATAGGGTTCGCGAAGTTTTCAACTTTCTTGACTTGGTACTCAGATTTCACGAGACCCCATCTTTGAAGATTTTTAACTCTGTACTGGATGTCCTTGTGAAGGAAAACATTGATCTGGCTCGGGAGTTCTACAGGAAGAAGATGATGGCAACTGGCGTTCAAGGTGATGACTACACGTTTGGGATTTTGATGAAGGGTCTTTGCTCTACTAACAGAATTGGTGATGGGTTTAAGCTCTTGCAGATCATTAAGTCAACTGGTGCAACTCCCAACACTGTGATTTACAACACTCTAGTGCATGCTCTTTGTAAGAATGGGAAAGTTGGGAGAGCAAGGAGTTTGATGAATGAGATGGAAGACCCAACTGATGTCACCTTCAACATCTTGATCTCTGCATATTGCAAAGAAGACACTTTAGTCCAAGCTCTTGTGTTGTTGGAGAAAAGCTTCAAAATGGGGTTTGTGCCTGATGTTGTTACTGTGACCAAGGTGCTACAAGTGCTCTGCGACATGGGTCGTGTGAGCGAAGCTTTGGAGATTCTGGAGAGGGTTGAATGCAAAGGAGGTATCATTGATGTTTTCGCTTACAACACTTTGATAAATGGGTATTGTAGATTGAGAAAAGTGAGAGTTGGCCGTCGCCTTTTGAAGGAGATGGAGCGAAAGGGGTGCCTTGCAAATGTGGAAACTTATAATACACTAATTTCTAGTTACTGTGAATATGGGATGTTGAATTCGGCCCTTGACATGTTTGAAGAGTTGAAGAGAGCTGGCATCATTTGGAACTTCAGAACCTTTGATGTATTGATTAGAGGGTTGTGCTCAAAAGGGCAGACAGAAGATGGTTTGAGGATTTTGGAGCTGATGGAGGAGACCAGAGGTGGTTCCAATGGAAATATCAGTCCTTATAACAGCGTGTTGTACGGTTTCTACACAGAAAACAGATGGGATGAAGCATTGAATTTTCTTTCCAAGATGGAAAGATTGTTCCCCAAAGCTGTTGATAGGACCTTGAGGATACTAAAGTTTTCTGAGGAGGGGAATCTCATAGATGCAATAAGAGTGTATGACCAGATGACCACAGGAGGACAGGTTCCTAGTGTCCTTGTGTTTAACTACTTGATTCATGGATTTTGCAGACTAAGGAATCTAAGAGACGCTTTCCAAGTGATGAATGAAATGGTCGCTCGTGGTTGTATACCAAATGGGTGGACCATTCTTGTTCTAGTCAGCGGGTTCTGTGACCAAGGTAAAGCTTGCAACGGTCTCAAGCTAGTGGAAGACATGGTTAGAAGAGGTTATATGCCTTGTGCAGAATGTTATAGAACATTGATAAAAGCATTGTGTAAAGAGGAGGCTCTGCCTCTCACAGAGGCTCTAACACTCCTGAAAATGGTAGACAAAGGGATCGTACCTGATTTTTCGACATGGAAGTCGCTGCTTCTGTGTCTTAGTCGTGGCACAGAATGGCTAGAAAGCTGCGAGTTTCCTGAATCTGTAAATAACCTGTTAAAAAAGCTGTAGAAATTCACTGTCATTTTTCTTTATGTTGTATAACTTGATCAACAGGTAATAGCGAGGTAACGTGACATATAGACTTCTCATTTATCAATTATGAAACATTAGGGGTTTCAAAGTTTAGTCTTTTAGCGTGAACTCTAGTGTTTTTCCCTACATGTAGTTCACCGTGAATTAAGTGGTTTTTCACTAAAACAAAAATCAGTCCCAGTGTGAAAACTGGAGGAACGAATTAGATTTCTGACGGTGACTTTAAAGTGAAACTCATCCAGCACCCACCAAACTTAAAGTAACAAAACTGTTCATCTCTTTGAAAGAAACCAGATCGATTCTGATAGCGCAAGATCATCCGGCTTTTGGATCGTCTCTCTTGGATCCAAACTTCCACTCACTATTCCTCTCTTCGATCGTCTCGCATTTTTTCCTCGACTCGCTCTTTGTACTCAATCAACACTAGGGGTGAGAAATGAAACGAGTCCAACGAGTCGAGCTTCACGAGCCTTGAGCTCGAGCTCGAGCCCACTTTTAACCACGTTTACTTAACGAGCCAAGCTCGAGCTTGAGATGCTCGGCTCGAAAAGCTCATGAGTCTAAACGAACTTATGTAAAATATCTAAAGTGCATTTTTAATTAAGTCTTCTCTACCTCTATATAGTTCGTAGACCTTTATCCCTCCTAAAAAATTGACTCTCAATAAAATTCTGATATTTAATCCATTAATCGAATTTTTCTGATACAACTAACAATTTATTGCATAGATTGAGAATTTTCGAGCTCACGAGCTCGGTTCGAGCCTGATCGAGCCAAACTGAAACGAACATAACCAATTCATTATCAAGCCTCACGAGCTTTCGAGCTCGAACTTCTCACGAGTCGAGCTCGAGCCTGATTTTAGGATCGAATAGAATTCGAGCCGAGCCCAATATTAACAAGTTCGAGCCGAACCTGCCAGAGCTCGGGCTCGGCTCACCTCATTCTGACCCCTAATCAACACTCGTAGCACTTCACCAATTTCCTTGATTATGTTCCGGTGAAAGCAACCTCAATAAATCAAATTTTACTTTTCCCACCTGAATTTTCTCTCTATATTTTCATAAGTTATCTCTCTGTTTTCCTTTTTTTTAATTAAAACTACTTCATTCCAAAGTTCGGCAAAAAACAAATTCTACGACCTTTTTTTGAACATTTAATCTAAAATTTATTTCTATATTATTTTGTAATATAATTCTAAAAAATATATATTAGAATGAAAATTTGATTTTTTTTTATAAGAGAATAATATAAATAAATAGAATCAAATTAACATAAAAAATCAAATCTGTTCACAAAGCCTGCGCCCTCATTGCATCTCACGTTTTTTCTCAACAGATGGGATGTCGTGTCACTTGGGTTTAATAAATATTTTTCTTCTCCTTTTCATCTCTGTTTCTGTATTATTCAAAAACAAAAAAAAAATTATAAAGCATTATTTGAACTTCTAAAAGTTTTGTTTTCCCTCTATTGAAATTTGGAAAGTGTTTTTCCCACTTAAATAAATTTGATATTAAAAAATAAACGTAATTATTAAAAAGAAATATTATTTGTGTACTATTTTATGCACTTAACAAAATATTGAAGGGAAAAAAAAAAAATTAATGCTGAAAAATAAACATAACTATTCAAAAGGAATAAATGAAATATCTTTTTTTCCTCTTTTGGAATTTGAGAAGTGTTTATTTATTTTATTTTTTTTAAATGATACTGAAAAATAAACACAACTATTAAAAAGAAACAAATAAAGTCTTTTTCCCTTATGTATACAAGTTATATAACAAAATATCCATCTTCTTCAAATAATGACTACGAAAATAAGAAAGAAATTAATCCTTATAATTTTTTATTACCAACCCATAACATATTCATTGCTTCCTTATTTAGATGCTACAAATTGCAATAGAACCTATTACTTACCTTCCTTCTAAATTCCACCACCATTTACTATCGTAAAATATAATAACTATCACTAATACTCATCCATCCTGAATTAATTATCTCATTTAATTTTTATATTTTAAAGTTTAAAGTTTAATCTAAATTTTTATAAAGATAAATAATAATAAAAAATTCTAAAAAAATATACTTAGAAAAGATATGTTATAAATTATGATTGAGATGTAAATTTTTTAACTTTAAATATCTAAATATCTATGAAAAAAAATTATAGATTAAATACTGTAAAATAACAAAATAAAATTATTCAATTAATTCAGAACGGAAGGATTATTATTCTTCGTCACATATTATTCTTCTTGACGTTACTACATTTCGATTACTTAAAAATGTTTCTCTAAAATCATGCATGATGAATAATACTCTCTCCAGTATTTAAAAAATGAACCATTTATTTTTATTATTTTAAAGTTTAATATTTGACTCAAATATTTACAAAGAAAAATAGTGCAAAATAATTCTAGAAAATTATATTTAAGGAACTTATATTATAAATTATGATACACATAAAAAAATATTTAACTTTAGATATCTGAACATAGATAAAAATAAATCAGAAATTAAATATTATAAAATAGATAAAATAAATGATTCATCTTTTGGAAATCGGAACAAGTATAATTTAGCATTATTAATTACATAGCTTTCTAATAAAAAATGAAAAAAAAAATACTCATCACATTAATTCACTTTTGCATGCATGTTAGATGTGTACTCTAAAAAATTCACACAATAACATCTGGACCTTTAACAAAAATAGCATTACACGTAAACTCTATTGACACCTACAAGTATTTTTACCTTCCATCTGTCTATATATACATATGTACATACATGAAAACATACTATGACAATTTACTAGCATACAACAAACCCGTTCAACCCGTTCACTTCCACCAAATCGGAAAAGCTAGGCCACTATATGATTTTGTCATTCCCTATTTTTTTTACTTCATCCCTTAAATATCTACCGTGTAAAATAAACATAATTATTAAAAAAGAACGTTGTTTGTGCACTATTTTATGTACATAATAAAATATTAAAGAAAACAAAAAAAGATAATTGATATTAAAAAATAAACATAATTATTAAAAAGGGATAAAGAGAGCATGATAGTTTATGAAATCACATCTTTATTTATGAAAATTCTCTCATAATATGAAACCAATCTAAGCACATATTTGTTCATGAGAGTTTATGAAACCACATCTTTATTTATGGAATGCATCAAATTTTTTTCTTTTCTTTTTTCTATTTTCAGATTTCTCGAGTATCCTTTCCTTTTGGGGATTATCATTTTTCTTATTATTTATATTTTTTTGTATCTTTTTACTTCCAGTTTTTACCTTTTTACTTTTGTTTTCAATTGATTATATATTTATGATCTCTCTAATGCATATTCTTTTAACTCCATTTGTCTTTTCTGTTATTTCTATGTTTTGTATTTTTTATTTTCTTTACTTACTAGCAATCCATGTTCTACATGGAGGCTAGGAGAAGGACTAAAGTGACTAAGAAGAAGGTCTTAAAGATGACTAAGAAGCAGCTGAGTATCTGATTAAAGATTTGACAGAAGGACATGCCTAAACCAAGAAAAAACATATTAAAATAGCGGACAAAGTACATGCATGATCGAGGATAGATGTTGTGTTTGTATGATCTTATTTCTTGCGGCTACAAATTTATTCATGAGAGTTTATGGAGCCGCATATTTGTTCATGAGAGTTCATGGTGTAAACAGGAAAATGTTATTCCATTAGAAATATTCAATTTAGAGATTCAGTACAGTTTTTTCATTTCCTCACTTTCTCTTCTTTTATTTAGTTTTGTTCTCGATATATTCAAGTTAGTATCAATGCTACGTTTATGAATCATTTATAAATATTTTAAATTTTATTATTTTTTAGCTCTCAAAGTATTTAGAATAATAATTTCATTCATCTCTCGTAGCGCGTACATTTAGTCTAGTGTTATAGAAATTGTGGGACAATTGGAGTATTTCTATCAAAGAATGCTATGGAGAGTCACTTTGAATAATTTATAAAACATTACAATTAAACATTTATCATATATTCATTTTGATGAACCCAAAAGTGATCGTCTGAAATTGTCTGAAAAAGAAGACGCATTCATCTTTGACAATGCAAATGCAACACTAAGAAAAGAGAGAGCACATAAGAGCTTACATTACAAGCCATCAGCCAGAATAGATTACATATATTGGAGTTTATCAAATACAGCTAGGGTTTCTGCAAAACAATCCAAGCTGTCCCCATGTATCAATCTTACCAAGAAAATGAAAGGGACCCGAAAAAAATGTAGAGGAACCCATTTGTTGAAGTCATGAGAATGGGAAAAGATCAAGATCCAAAATCACAGGCCAAAAATACAGGACAGTTGGTGCCTCCACGTCGCTTTCTCTATATATACACTAATGAAAGAATCAGACAACCAAACATTACAACTAACAATCTCATGTGGAGGCATTAACCTAAAGCGAACGAAAACCCTCGATACTTGGGTAGGAAACTCTAAAAGGCATTCCAATTATCAGAATCTCTCCGTGGTGTTTGATTCCCCACTGTTGACTTGAATGGCCCAGTTGACCCGAATGGATCAGCATCGTCGAATGATGCAAAATCATGACCATGCTCAGAGTATGTAGAGCTGCGTATAGAATCAAACCTTGACAAAGAATGTGGCGACTGGATTCCTCCAGTGTCATTCCCATCACGAGCACTAAATGAATCAAATCTCAGTGGAGGGAACCCATAACCTTGCTCGGAATCTTTTGAGCTGCGTACAGAATCGAACCTGGCAAGTGAGGGAGACTGGAAGGGTCCATTGTCATTACTTCTGAATGAATCAAACCTAGAGAAACTGTCGAATGAATAATCTCCTGAGCCTTCACTGAACCTCCTGTCTGAGTTTCCGAAATTGTAGGCAGGCGTGCTTGGGACAGAATCGGCAAAAAATGATGAACTCTGGCCTCCAAGTCCAAATGCATTGTCTGAGTAGGCAGGAGTGCTTGGAACAGAGTCAGCAAATGCAGAATTAATTTTTCCACTGAACAAATTATCAGAATATGCAGGGGTACTTGGAACAGAATCAGCAAAAAGAGATGAGCTTTTCGCCTTAAAACCGTCATCTGCATAGGCTGGAGTACTGGGGACAGAATTGTCAAAAACTGATGAACTTCTTCCCTGGAACAAGTTATCAGGATAGGCAGGAGTACTCGGAACAGAACTGTCGAAGACCGAAGAGCTGCTTCCTTTAACCATGTCAGCTTGGGAGGAATGTATTCTGATGGGCTTTATATTGAATTCAGCAAGACCAAATAGTGAAGTACTTTCACGCCTCTCATGTTCATTGTCCTGCACAAGTCATTTATGTTGAAATCTTGCAATAGTGACCAGAAAACTTCTAAGAAAACACACAAAGTTCTTAACCCGAGCACTACTGCGTCTTTTATTTGGTATTTCTATTTAGAGCAGATTACGAAATTTCATCACCTGTGAATCAAAATTCAATTCTAAGCATACTATCCAACTCTTACATTGGACTAGTAATAAACAGCAAGTAGGTGTACTTATTGCAGTGATTGACATCCACTTACAAACTTAACCAATAACCTAATATCTGAAAAGCCAAGATGCTGAAGATCATGAATTAAACGATAATAAATAAAGACTGTAGGCATCTTTATTCTTTTTAAAACAAAAAACAAAGCATCAGCAAGCTCAAAATCAGATTGATTATAAACAAAATCCTGATTCCTGAATCAAACTAACAGAAAAAAAGAAAGTTAATGCCTGCAACTGATGTTAATGATGTTCCAGCGTATGTAAAAATATTCATCAAAACACACCTTGTCGAACCCCCATACTGAATCAGTATCATAGTTAGCGTCAAACGTTCCCCAGCCAGGCTCATCAAAACCTTTTTCTCCAGAAAAGATAGATTCGGCACCATGGTTACTGAAAATCCAACGGAAGCTTCAGATGACTAAATGAAGTATACAAAAAAAAAAAGCAAAACGAACGCGAGCTAATCATGGTCTACTCAAGCTGAAACAGAAATATTATAGCACAGCTATGCGACCAGCCATGTTATATGGTACCGAGTGTTGGGTGGAGATGTGAATGCTCCAATGGGTGAGTGGGAAAACATTGAGAGAGAGAGACCGACCTCGACTCTTTGGCATTGGGTGAACCATCAGGAAGGTGGCTTCTTTCAATTGGTGAATTTGGGAAGTCTTGAGATTGATTCTCAGCACCACTTTTAGCAGGACCGGGAGGACTCTGCTCTATGTTTTCACCTTGATCATTTTCCATCTTGTCCTGCTTTTCTTCACCTAAACTTGAATTCTTTTCCATCTTAGAAAGAGCATCTGGAGATGATGGTTTCAAACCAACATTCTCAGAAGTTGCTTCTTTTTGAACAAGTGAAGATTTTGGTTTTGGAGGAGCTGCGACATTCTGAACATCCAGCGTAAGCTCCTTAACAAAAGTGAACCCTGAAAGAAGTACGAATTCATCAGAATCCAGCTGCAGCATACAGACTAGTGGAAGTATTGATACAGCAATGTCATGCAGAAGAAGAGGCTCTGGATAGTGCAAATTCCATCACAGAACATTCTATATATTACTTAGAATCACCAAACTTTTACATGCTCATCAGAGTCACACTAACGAACCTTCATCCTCAAACTTATCCCAATCTTCAGACCAATCAGCTGCTGCTCCTTGAATTCCTGGTTGCCAACCTATTAATGAAAACACCCAGAAAAGTTAAAATGAAAAATATATATCCAGGATATTTGCAATAAAATGGAATCCTAATTAGCTATACTAAATCTTATTTTAAGCACCAAGTGGCATATTAGATGTTTTTAGGGACAAATCTTAAATGGTTTATTTAAATGTTATTAGTACCTCAGTATACAATATTTTTACTAATTAGGCATACTAAATGTGCATATGTATTCAGAGTTCATAAATGAATGGAGACATCCTTAACTTCTAGCCTAAAATTAATTTCTCTGATCTCCTCCCCTTTACCCCTAATCCATTCTTCCAAATTCTCCTCTCTCCCCTGACCCCATGTTCATTCTCCTTGTCGTCCCATATTCCTACTAATGGTGTTCGTTCTTCACTAGATCTCCAGTGTCCATCGCTTTCGCAACCAATTCTTCGCTTTCTTTGTTCTCATTAGTTTCTCCCTTTTTGGACTGCACCAGATAACAACTCCCTTTCTTATGTTTGTATATAAAAGATGACATAATAGACTTTTGACTTCCTAAAAACTAAACTTTCTTTCAGAACCTGCTCCCATTTTGGCACAAAACAAGGCAAAGACAAAACAAAACTTAATATTAAGCTCTCATGTCAAGCTAGATGCAAGTGAAAAATACTGTTAAAAATCTCCCACCCACGTTCTTTCGATTATCATACTGCTGCACAACTAGCATGATAATTTCCAGTGACATTTCCACTCAGTGCCAGTGTTTTCTATTGCAGTATTCTGATACATAATGATACAAATGGACAGTTTTAACAGCTTGTGGCATCCTCTTATTTAAGATTTATTCTAAAGCTTCAAACGAAGAAAAAGGAAAGCAAAGAAAAATTGAGCTTTTCAGATTAAAAGGTATCCAAATGTTTCCAAGACTTCTTTTATTCCCTCCGTCCTCAATTAATTGGCTCATTTGATTTTCATGTTTCAAGGTTCAATGTTTGACCCAAATATTCATAAAGATAAGTAATAGAAAAAATTCCCAAAAAATTATATTTAGAAAAAGTATGTTGCAAATTATGATAGACATACAAATTTTTTAACTTTAAACATCTAAACATCTATGAAAATAAATCATAGATTAAATACTGTGAAATAATTAAAAAAAAAATGGTCCAATTAATTGAGGACAGATGGAGTATATGATTAGAGCAAAAATGCAATAGCATCTCAAAGGAAAATTATATGGGGTATCAACCAGCACCTTTTAGACATGATGGTAGCAAGTGCTCATCTAGAGAGACAGTTGCATTTAATACACTTGCAAGTGGACCTTAAGCAGAATACTAGAGAACTTTTATGAAGCCTTGTATCATAGCATAAACAGTCAAATAGCCAGTGGATAAAAGCAATAAGCTGGACCACATTTCACAGAAAGTTTACCAGAAAAGAAAAGACACAGACAAACAACTAGCCATCAATCATCATCAAGGATATGGAAAAAGTCATTAAACATGGGAAACTACCAAATGGAAGCTCAACAAGTGTAGTCGGTTTGGAACGCAATCCATATTGTTTGCAACGCTCGTTCAAATTTTTTACTAATTCTTCAAGACCAGATTGGATATGAATTGCACGTTCCTGCAATATAAAATTTATTAAAAAACAAAACAGTACTATTAAATGAGTACGCAACAGGACGACTTTAAAATAATGAAGACGTGTTGTAAAGTATAGCCATCTGCATGGCTTTATTTTTCTACTAGAACTAAATCCAAATATTTCAAAAATTAAAGTTTTCCTCCACAATTCCTCATTACTTTTTCCTGTACTTTTCCGCCCGCTTTAAAATTTCGAGACCTAAATCCAGAAATTCTCCAGCTAGAAGAACATAAAAGCAAAAATTACAAATGGTATAAACTGTAAGTGCTCGTCACTTCCAGTAATAAAATCCCGAAAAATTTAAAGAAAAACTGATTCTGCATTTCTTTTTCAATAACGACAGAAGTTTCAATTTTCAGAATGAGGTCACAATTTCTTGTCCCATTTATATGCTTTTTTTTTTATAAAATTATATGTATAATTCAAGTAATTATGATAATTACTGAAGAGAAGCCTAGATGCCACAAATCAACTGGTCAAACACATACCTTAAAAGCTTCCATAGCATCGTCTCCTTGCTCTATTTTCACGAGAGCTTGATATATTTCCATTTTCTTCTCCTGTAAAACACAAGGTTAATTGTCACATTCTCTGGACAAGCTTCACACACCAAAAGAATTTCAATGTCCATGATCACATAATACTCCCTCCGTCCCAGGAAAGTTGAGACATTTACTATTCACAGCATTTAAACTATGATTTTTTTTCTTCATGATTTTAAGATATAAAGTCAAATAGTTTATATGCATATAAAAATTGAATGTGTCTACTTCCTAAAAATATATTTTTGGATTTTTTAACAATTTCTTCTTTGTGAAAATTTGAGCCAAACACAGATCCAAAAGTCAAACTATATCATCTTTTATGGGACGGACTGAGTACAAGTTTTCATGGTTCCTGGCACCCTGAAGTATTCTCGAGAATAAAGTTCTAAGAAAATGCATCAACTTAACAATGAATCATCTGACTCGCTTTTAAATAACAGGGCGAGCTAAATATTTGACTTAAAAAAGTGTACATGATTGGTTAAAGGTGAATTGTCGCATATTGTAAACTGGCTTTTGAATCATCAAACATAAGCATTCTGTATATCTACTGGATATAAATTTGTATATACCTGAATATCACGGAACGTGGCCTCCTCAATGCTTAATCTAGAAGCAACATCTCCAGCCTGCCTGTATTTCTCTTCATACTTCTTAGCCAATGCTTCGGCCTGAAATCATATACCTTCCAGTCAGCAGCAGCCACAAACAAAAGGTACATGCAAGCCTTAAAAGTATTCTAAAAAACATAGCTACATACCTCTCTCTTGTCAGCAATTACGCGTTCAGTGATTTCATTAAGCCTGTTGTCACACCTACTTTTATATACAACCTAATTCAAGATGACAAAGAAATTAGTAACATTTCAGAATCCACACTTCAAATTTGATAGTCTGCAGATAAGATTTTCACGAAGGCTTTTTCCACCAAAAACAAATTCTCAATCTGCCAAATCAATATTCTCCTCACAAACTTCACATCAATTTTAAAAAACTTCCAACTTTTGTTTCCCCAAAAACTTACAAAATAACACACCTTAAATATCCAACTGACAGCTTCTAACACACAGACACAAGCAAGTAAAACAGCATTTGAAAGGAGTATCTAGAAGCATAAGTAATATGTTCTGTGAATATTAATGCAAAAGCAAGTACAAAGAGCTGCGCTAAGCACAACAAAACCTCATATCACATTAAATCCTTAACCTGTACCAATCCCCATAGATTCCAGCTTCATATCCTAAGCAATATGGTTCAGGGGGAAAAAATCCACGTAAACATGATTAAGGATAAAGCTATGTAAGGCTGAACTCACAAGTTCTTGCATCCTGGAACGATAACCCTCAATCTTTGCTCTAGAATCTTGCATCTCCTTTTCCAGTTCTTCAACCTTCACGTAGATGGAAACTAATGAATCCACAGAAACATGAACCAATAAAACTACATAGAGAAGAGTGTTGCAGAAACAATAGAATAAAATTCAGGGTTTTCCAGAACCAAAAACACCATGCAGAGAAGACTGTTGAGACAAGTTAACGATCTTCAAACGTTTTTAATACAGACAAGATGATTTAAAAAAAAAAAAAAATTTAGAAAGCTTTCTCATTAAAAGTAGCAATTACACATATGTATTCTGTCGTACACCCTCCATCCTTTAAAATTTGTCTACTCCTATTTGGGCAGTCCACATAAAATTGTCTTGTTTTAACAAGCAACTTTTGACCAATAAAATAACTAAAGTACCCCTACATTTCCTACCAACTTCCCTTCCCACAAATAGGTTCCACAATTGTACTCAATCTCAATTCCACTGAGGGTCAAAATCGAGAAAACACATACTATCTACCACACTCCCTAATCTCCATGTCAACAAAACCTACAATTGGTCACAGACTGGGTTTTTATTTTTATTTCTTTTTCATATTGAAAGAAAATCATCAGTTGCATTGAGAAAATTAAGGGTTAAATGAACTGTTCCAAGAAACAGTAATAAGAAACCAACTGGCCGATTCACATGGATGGTCATAAGACTTTGCAAGAAAACTTTTGCTATGGAACTGACAACTGCTGTGCTTGAATGGGCTAGGGGCTTTTAAAGCATGAAATGGATATACGCCTATAACATTCAACACATATTAAAAGCATTAAGGTCTGAGCATATTGCAGCAATATCACACAGCACAAAGGTGTCGAAAGCGATGAAAAGAAACAACAGAAAGTCTTGGGACTATTGAAAGGAAGTGCCTTCTTATTAGCCTCTATTGCATCTTTAAACTTTGCATTTAAAGAATCCTGCTCCTCCTGGCTAAGCTGGTCAATCAAGTTCTTCTCCAGCACTGGAACTTTTGTTTTCTGCTGAGTTGGCTGTACATTTACATCAGACTGAGAAAGAACACCTGGTCTAGGTGGTCTGCTCCTAGCAGAAGGCAAAGGCGGGCGTGGCACATTCATAACCTGTCGTTGCTGGTAACCTGTAGGAGGTGTGTCTTTGTTTGTTCATCAAATGGAAAAGGGAAGAACTGCTGAAATAATGCACATAAGTGAAGCTCAAAGCAATACCAGGAGCAGGTCTCCATGAGCCACTAAGTGCAGCTGAGGATTGGCCTTGGAAAGATGGTGGCATTTGGTCTGGCATAATGGTGCTTGGAAGCACTGCAGGAAGAGGACGGCCTTCCCTATACCGTTCCATCAGATAGAGAGCAGTACAGAACTCTCTCAAAGACAGCATGCTATCGTTGTCCTGATCGGATAAATCCCAAACCTGCTTCAAGACCTCTGAAACAAGAGTAAACTAATATGTTACCTAAATCACATGGAAAAAGTATCACAAATACCCAATCCACCAGAAAAAAGGGGAACACAAGAGATTCAAATTCGGTACTCCAATTACTTGTCAACAGAAAATGAAACTAACGTGCGTGACTTCATTTGGATCTACCCAAATATGCAAAACAAGAACTATATCTGATGAGAAGATAACAATTGGGTATTATCACATTGAGTGGAACAAGTTTAAGAAATCAAAGTATTCCACATTTTACAGTCATTGAAAGGCTCTTAGGGAGCATTTGGTTCGTGGATTCTATGAATTTAGAATCGGTGAAAGCGAGAATCCAAAAAGTGAGAATCCTTAAAATCCTCTGTTTGGTTCAAACCTCTTTAAGAATAATTTGTGAAGAAAAAATTCTTGGTTGATTTTGAAAATGTGTAGAGTTACTATTCTTCTCCAATTAAACACCACATTTCATGGATTCTAAGAATTCTAAAAATCCCTATTTAAACAATCCTTCAACCAAACAACCCCTAAGTGTCATAATGCTGTAAGTAAACAATAGATGAAAATAGAAGAAATCCAAAAGAAAATAAAGGAAGAAAAAATCTTCCATTCAGAACATTGATAATAGAACATATAAATAACAGAGTACGGCAACTTGACCTGTTGACCATACGAAATGAGACTGAAATTGCCTATAATGTGGTTATCCATTAAGACAAATGTTATACTCACTTCACCCACCATCTCAGCAAAGATCTTTAACAACAGAACTGTTTTTAAAGCATGGTTTGGCATCTCTTTAAGTACAAAACATCCGTTCTTCAGTCCGTAGAAAAATCCAAACATCAAAGCTCACTACTGACCTCTTGGAAGCTTCCAGCTTAAGAACAAGTTCCTTGCCTGTTCACCAGTAATCTTTCCATCTTTATCTGTGTCTACTTGCAAAAAAACTTTGGCATACTTTTGCACATCAGTTGGAGTCATCTTAGGCCATGAAGCCTGAGCTTGAGTGGACTGACCAGATAACATGCTCCCAGCTCCTACAGGAAGTCCAGTTTGAACTGATGCATGCTGATTTGGTTCCCCGCTAGTGAAAGTGGCAGCAATAGTATTTGGACCTCTGACCTGGTTAGTTTGCAGTCCAGAGGGTTGAATTTGCTGATGTTGACCACTAACAGGTTGCTGCATAAGTGAACCAGGCAAAGAATCCCTAGAATTAGGCTTTACATGTTCAAGAGGTGCAGAAGTGGGAGCTGTAGAACTAGGTATGTGACCGGTTGTAGCTGAAACTACAACAGTTTGCTTAGCTAGAGTTGGTGCAAAAACATCCCCAGAAAATGAGCCCGAGGCAAATCCATTTCCTGGAACGACTAATTCCTTGGAAGCACTTGTCGGCACTTGGTTGGATGGCAGTGATGAGTCTTCAGGTCTGTGAGCAACAACAGCTGCATGCCCCTGAATGACCTGTAATCTTGGTTGAACATTGGGTGTCAAACCTAAACTTGCCATCCCAAATCCATCCTGGTTTGGAGCAGAAGTGATAGCCTTGTTTACTGTAGAACCACTCATGTTTCTACTTGGCAGATCGGTTGAAACATTTGAGCTTGGAGGTCGGAAAGCTGGGTTGTTAGCTACCCCTGGCATTAATTGGCGTGCAGAAACTTGCGGTTGAGATGAGGTACCAGCAGGCATTGTTTGGGTAGGTCTTACAAGCTGATTTGGCTGTGCTTGAAATTGCTGCCTCACGAGCTGACTTGGAGGTGCTACAAATTGCAGGTTAGAACTTGCATTTCCAAGACCATTGGCTCCATGGGCACCCAAAGTATGGGCTACTGAAGGTGTGATGGTACTAGATTGTGGAACAGATGTTACTGTCTTTGATTGAGGAGGTGCAGGCGTCGATGTAAGATTTATCTGTGGAGCAGGAATTTTAGCTGATGCGGCACTGTACAGTGCTGCCTTAACTATATCTGGTGTTAACTCTCGTTTGCTCTGCGCGACAGTTACAAGCTTTAGTGCATAATAAAATTCTTGTCTACCAAGATAGCCAAGTCTTTTCTGATCTGCGAACGTCCAGACCTGCATAGGTATTGAGTATAATCACTGTATCAAGCTAAGCCTTCTCGGTAGCTAAAATTAGTGCAAACCTTTGAAATGTAAACAGGAGAATGAACCAGACAAGTAGAAAGTCCAATGATGAAAAGGTCTAAGAAACACAAAAACATTTACTCCCCCTGACAAGGGCTCATATCTGTAACTGCAGAGAAAAACTCAGGTTACTCGTGTTTCTCAAGTGACAACAATATCCTGCAACATCATCAAGGGAACCAAGCAGGTACCAAGAATGGAGTCTAAACGCAGAATTTAACATTGTAGTGTATTGGCCAGTACGATGTATAATTATACCATTGTTCCAAAATTAAAAAATTTAATCCTAATTGCAACTCCACTCAAAGCATTATCATTCGAAGTTACTAAGCAGTGGCTCCATTTTCCAAGTATTATAGATGCTGTGAACTCTTAGCTGATCCTCGGTATTGCATAACCAATTGTCTAAGAAATATTTCAACAAACCAAAGAAGATCGCAATTTCCTCCTAAGTCGAAAACCACAACTCGTTCACTGAACTAAGCCCGAACATATCCCCGCCAAAACAATCAGAAACTATCTAAAGCCCGATTGACAACTCTTACCCAGGGCATAGAAAACTTCTGAACAGCAAAAAATGACTGAGACACTCGGACTCCCAATCTGACAATCGCATTAAAAAATAAATGAGCAGTACGTGAAAGAGGAATAACCTGAGCAAGAACGGATTTGGGCAAATTAGAGCCCTGGAAGAAAGCAACAGCCTCAGCTCCACTAATCTGGCCATCTCCATCCAAATCTGCCTTCCTAAAATAAGCATCGAACAGATCGGCGCTGTTCAGATTCGGGTTTTGACCCGCCATTCATTCAAACCTCGAAATCTTCAGCGGAGGCTCAGAATCCCGACGGAAAAAGCTCTGCCGATTGTCGCCGGAGAAAGGTGAAAGAACTGGCGATCTCAGTCGTCGGAATATATGAAGAATCGAGAATTGTATTGGTAGGCGATGATGATTGATGCGCAGGCGAGTTGTCACCGGAAAATCGATTGAAAGGCTTCAAACGGCCCTACCTCTTAAACGTGGAGCTTGACGATTGGACCAGAGCCCGTGCGACGTCGTTTAGGCATCATGACAATTCACTAAAACTTTTTTTTTTCCCCAGATAAGTAGATCACTAACAAAGACAAAACTTTTTCATCAATTCCAAAAACTATTAACATAAAATTCTTTTCGATTTTAAAATCTACAACATGTTGTTGTCAAAGTTTGCTAAGGATTCAAAAAATATTTTATCTTTTCTGGAGGAAAGTTCTCCAAATCACTCAAAACTAGCTATCAGTCCCTCCTATAGAACGGAGTTATTTAATGTTACTGAAACAACGAACAAAGTTTAGTATTTATCTGGTTCAGCAAATAACAAATGAATTATGGTTGATTTATCAATTAAAATAGTTAATATTATCCTAATTGAACAAAACAATAAATTGATGGTTACTCTCAAACAATAATAGAAGCAATCACTTATGCTCCTCTTCAAAATTTGTTAAAAGTAGAAATTCGATATCCTAGAGCCTCCAACCTATACATAAAATCACAATCAATTCACTATCAACCATATCAAATACAACTAAAATCAATAATTAATGCACAGGACATATATCTTATCTTCAACACTTTGTGATACTTCAAATTCTATTTGATGAAGAACCGTTCCACTATGTTTGTCACTATAACAATCAGTCTCTTCGACCAACATATTTTTATGGACTTACTAAGTATTATTTAAATATTAACAGATAAAGAGTCTTTACTAAAAAACAACACTCCATATCTATCAAATGTCCTACAGGAACATAAATCAGTTTTAGATGAAGATGAACATTTAAGTGGGAGCAAATTTTTTTTTTTTTTTTTAGGAAAGGGGACGGTGCCTCTGTAGTTTATTTCATCAAAAAGTCCAGTGGCGCTTACATTTAAAGATCCTGGAGCTTACATGAAAAAGAGCAAAATCCAAGGATCAAAATAGCAAGGAATAAAAAACTTGTGCTGAACAACATAGTCAGGTTGAACACATGTAACTAGTAAAACAATTAAAAGATTTCAGACAAAATTAAGGAATTTCTCCGCTGCACTAGCTCAGTGCAAGCCTCCTTTACCGGATCTGGAGTTCTAAATTGCCTCTCAAAGCGTCTGAGATTTCTTTCCTGCCAAAGAACATGCACCATAACAGAAAAAACACTCATTCTTAAAAGAGCCTTGAGCCCCTTACCTTTGGTAACCTTGAGCAGCCACTTACATATAGCACTCCACTTGGGGGGGTGGGGTGCATCAGTTTCACCACTTCCATAGCCTTCAATAACACTTGTCCTGCAAAACAACACTAAAAAATAGATGATTGCAGCTTTCATCATGAAGCTGGCAAAGAATACAGGCTTGATCTGCCATACAATACCACTTGACAACTTTGTCTGAGGTGCGCAATGCATCCAGAAAACACAACCAATAGATGAAGGAGGTTTTAAGCATATGCCTTGGCCCCCAAGTAAGTTTATGCCAGCGAATAGAGTCATAATTTTCAATCACAGCAAGGTATCCCACTTTCAAGGGAAATTTTGCCATAGCATCAGTTTGCAACCTCGTAAAGAAATCCCTAAACAATGGTCCACACTTAAAAAGTGCAAGAGTAGAAGCAGTAGCATACTTAGGTTTCTGCATGGCCCAGACGTCCAATCCTTTCACATAGAAAGCATGGAGCCACTCACTACTAGAAAAGAGCCTGAAACCCACTATAGAAATCTACGGTGAATTCGTAGGTTTTTGTTGATACCTAGTGTCAAATTGTAGGTTTCTGTCCGTAGGTTTTGGCCTCGTTGGTTTTCTTCCCCCACGGCTGGAAACCATAGGTATCACCTACGGTCGAGCTGTAGGAAACGTGACCTACAGTTGCAACTGTAGGTTTGTCACCACTAGAGAAAAATCTACGGCTGACCGTAGGTTCATCAAAACCTACAATCACAACCGTGCATTTCCTGGGTTTCTGGGTTCGTATGAACCTATAGTTTATAACCGTAGGTTTCTGAGTTTCTTTTTTTTAATATGATTTTTGCTCTACAGCTAAACTCCTTGTAATTAATTAAACATAACCTGAGAATCCAGAATGTCCTATATTAAATCAGATTTCATATTCAAGAATATCATAAATCCTACTCCATTCGTCCCTATTTAATAGTTACGTTTGACTTTTGAACTTTTGTTTGACTCAATTTTTTACTAGGAATAAGTTTCTCAAAAACATTGGAAAAACTATTTCTAGAAACTAGACACATTGATTTGTCTTATGTATATATGTTACTTAATTTTATATATTAAAATATAGAAGAAAATAATACATAGATTAAATACTGAAAAAGAAATGTAACTATTAAAAAGGGACGGAGGTAGTACAATTTAGAGAAGTCTATAATCTTCTAACACACAAATTAAGCTTACTTAAATTACCTACAAATTCTTGTCAATCATCGGATTCTGTGTCTGAGTCCATGGAGTCATCTTGATTGAAACTCGCAGCAAAATCTTGCATATGATCATTTCCCGAATATTGACGAGGACCTTCATATTTTGACACATTTATAAGATACATATATGCAACAAATAAAAACCAGTAAATCATGCTAACATAAAATAATGTCATGAACACCAATAATACATAACTTCATTCTCACCTAAGTCAAAAAGGAATCTTAAAAACATAACATAAAAGGAAAGGAAGCATAAAAACATAACATACACATTAAAACAGATCTGGAACAGAAAATGAACAAATGCACTAAGCTGAAATGTATAAAAACAAAACATAAGCATAAAAATGGATCATGGTGAGAAGCATAGAAAAGCTAACCTTAAGTGCTGCAGTTTGTTACAACACCCATTCCTTCTCACTTATCTTGATTCAACTTTTATCATACATTTCTTCTCTTAAGATCAAACAATCTAAGCAACCCATGTAGATCCAACCTTTCTTCACATGCACATTGAGCCACCCCATACAGCAACCTAACAATGCACACAATTAACACTATATGAGCAACCCTTCTAACTGAAAAATTTAAAAAAATATGAAAAGGCTATTAAAAAATTCGGAAGTATAATTAAAAAAAATATAAGTTGCACAAAAATTAATATTGACTCGACATATTACTATATTAACTATCTAAATTTTCAATGGAAGTAAATAACATCAACTTTAACAGAAAAAAAAAAGAGTTGAAATCGCAACTATTTTTGAAAAAAACCCAAAACTAAAGCGTGATTAAAATGAAGTAATACAAGAAAACCTAAAAATCATTACCTATATATCCATAAAGTGCGGGATGAGAGGAATAAAATGCAACAAGAATCACTTCATTTGGATAAGAAATGAGAAAGATATGGGTTTTTAAAGATGGAGGGCAATTTTCACGATGGGAGGAGCAGATTTCGTGTTTCTGGTAGAATGAGGAAGAAATGTGGGGTGGAGAAGTTTAAGGAAGTATCCTACGGTTTAAAACCGTAGGTTACGTCATGTGCCTGACACATGTTACATTAATACCGGTACCTACAGTCTTATGTCCGGTGATTCGAACCCGCCACCTTTTAATCCGTTTAATGATGCATCTTGCCACACAAACTAAAGTCTTGTTACTGTTGACTTGTCTACACTTTATTTTTATCATATAATTGGGGAATAGTTTCAACTAAACCTACGGTTTTCTCCAGTAGTAGGATTCTAGAAAGACCCACAGTGTTGATCGTAGATAACTTTTACCTACGGTTTTAATCATAGATTTTTGGTGCCTAACGAATTTCCTACAGTTCTGCCCGTAGGTCCGACCTACGTTAAATTTAAACCATAGGTTTTTACCATGGGTTTTGGAGATTTTTCTAGTAGTGACTTAATCCATAAATTGTCCTTGTCAGAGGCGCTAAATGTTTTTGTCTAAAAAGGCAGGCAAGATTCCAATACTCAAAGCTATCGATTCCCAAACCCCATTGGGCTTTTGGGGTGCATAGTCTTTGCTAATTAATAAGAGTTTTCTTAAAATCCACCAAGTCACCCCACAAGTAGGCTCGACATCTCTGACCAAGGTACTCAAGAACCCCTTTTGGGATAGGGAAAATAGAGGACCAATAGCTTTGCATAGTGAAAACCACAACTTTGATTAGGTGCAGTTTCCCAGAGTAAGACAACAGATGACTCGATCAACTCTTTAGTAAACCCAGAATCTTGTCAACTAGAGGTTGACATTTCTTCACGGTGATCTTGGAGCCACTAAGAGGAACCTCAAGATATTTCATAGGGAGCTCCCCTCTTTTCATACCAAGGATATGTATGATCTAAGTAGCTAAACTAGAAAAGGACAAGTCGCGCTGCGGCTGCGCTGTGCGTGGGGCCGCAGCACTGCGCCTAAAGTCACAGTGAGCAGCCGGCTTTGGGCGCAGCGAGACCGCAATGCGCATGGCTCGGTGCAGCTTTATGCGCAGCGAGGCCGCAACCAAGCCACACGTTCCACGAGACTGACACCTTCTCAGTATGCTGCGGCCTTTCACTGTGAAAATGGTCGCAGTTGATATGCTCTCTATATATTTTCCACCCGAGATTCACTCAAACACTTACGTTTTTTCATCTCTCTCAAGTTTTTTTTCATCTGCTCTATTATGATCCGAGTGTAGAT